>JAXBDA010001318.1:0-56982 GCA_036023075.1 Gaultheria prostrata
AGGCCAGGGGTTTGATCCATCAACCTGTCTTTGCTCCTCTGTGAGATCTGAACCTTGAAGCTCTCCACAATCTGCCATTGATGCTTAAGCAAAGGGAAATTCGACAATATAGTCTTTTTATTATCATTGCTATTATTATTATTTACGAGTGTGAAGTGAACTTGCTTAGCACGAATGTACCTAGATGCGGCCTCAACGAACATACTCTCATCAAGACACCCCCAGATGATCTCGGGCGTTTCGACCAAATACTTAACCCGGCAAGCAATGCCGTAAACCCTAGCCCTGTTAGGGTTAGGGTTTGTGGATAATTTAGGAGTGGTGGTTGGTTCAGAGAGGGAACGGAGGATGCTGGCGTGGATGGAGGATATGTTATTGGAGATGGACTCGCACGAGGATTTCATCGCCACGATCGAGTCGGCCGAGTCGATCAGGTCGCGGTAGCGAGTGCCGACGAGTTGACGGAGCTCTTCGCTCTTATCTTGGATCTGTTTTCTGGTGGTGGACTCGATGGTTCGGATCTCGGATATCGGTTTCGTACGGAACAGCGACTCGGCTGCGTCGGCCCCAGTGGTGTTGCCGCCGGTGACGCTGCCGCTGAAGCGGCGGTGATCGGCCGGGGAGGGCTGTGACGGTGCGAGTGTTGGCATTGCGTATTGCTTTCCGAATCAAGACAACACAGATTATACAGTGTATATATATACACGGGTTTGTATATTTAGCAGGGGAGAGAAGAAGAGCGATTGAAAATGGAGATCTGGTCTCTCTCTCTCTCTCTACTTCATGTTCTTTCTTCGTCGTCTTCGTACTCAAGTGAAATCCGGTTGGTGATTTTCCCGGCAACTAAACGTTTGGTACCTATATCATTTTGGCCTATATTTTCCAATTTTTTGATGAGTCTTTTTTGCCATTCCTTTCAATTTTAATTGAATACTGAGGTCTTATTCTTGAATGGATTTTATGAGATGGAATCTAATTTTGATAAAATGTAATTTTGTTTAGAGGTGTGATAAAATGACATTATTTTTCCAATGGATTAAATCTAGGGTTGATAAAGGTATTTTGTAATGAGATAAAATCTAGTGTTGATAAAATCTAGTTTTGCTAAAATCCGTTGATAATGTTAGATTTTATCAAAACTAGATTCTATGAGATAAAATTCATTCAAGAACAAGGCCTGAATCAAATTTTTTGGATAAACAATTCATCTGTAGGAAAATTTAAAAATTTATGAAATATAGATTAGCATTGAGAGAAATTCACTAACTAAAGATGGAATTTTTTGAAAAATGGAGTCTTAGTTTTAGTACGTATATTTTACTGTCGTCTTATATAATTTTTTTTCCCAATTTTAGTCTAATTTTTCTATAATTTCTAAATCCTAAAAAATGCGATGTAAAAATTATGACAATTTTTTTTTAAAAAATAATTATTGGTTAATACCGACTGTATCTAATAAAAACTAATTTTGTCCGGATGAACCCTTTCTATTTTTTTCATATTGTTTGTTGCCAGTAGTTTGTTGATGGGACTTGTCAGTGTTCTTTCAAAAAAACCTAGAAAATTAATTTAGCATCTAATTTGCTTGATTTTTTTATCATTCGATATAAATCAGTGGGGGTTAGCGGGGGAGTTAGTGAATTAGCTTAGAGGGGGTCTAGAAGCTATCCATAGCCCTAAATCTCAAATGCTTTTGCCGAGGCTCGAGCCCTGATCTCGCTTGTGGAAGAACCAAGAGATAACTGCTAGACTACAAGCCCTTGGTTATCTGATTTGCTTGATGGGTAAGTAGTCATTTTCCATTGATTGATAAAATTATCATATGCTCGATTGGCATTTTTATTAATATTAATAAATTTATTTCCACAAATAGGAATAGGAAATACTTTTGGTACGGGAAGGATGTAGGAAAATTATTGCATTTGGTTGGAATAAGGAAGGTTTAAATCCCAATAGATGTATTCCAAGATTTTAAGACTCAGTTTGGATGACAGTAATCTCGAGGGGAATGGAAATGTGATGCATTCTTTTCATGATTCCAATATTTGGCACAGACAGGAACAGGAATGTGATTCCATGCTTGTAAAGACCAGTAAAGTTATATTTATTTTTCGTAAATAACATTGAGGTAATGTGAGGAATTGTGAGAAATGATGAAAATGACTAAGTGTTGAGAGGATTGGTGTTGTATGTGGTGTGAGGGTCAATTTGGTTTACACAACAAAGATTTGGACTTGTGGTATGTTTTAATTAAAACATGTGGTGTGTGTGAGTATATGTGTGTGTGGTGGGAGAAGAGAGAGACAAAAGTTCTTCTCCTCCCCCAAAAATACCCAACCGGCTCCTCCTCTCTCTCTCCTCCATAGCTCCTCAAACTTCTCTCTTCACCAACTTAGCCAAATCTCAAGCTCCAAGCTTACTTCCTTCACAAAAAATTCATAAAATTCCATGATCTACGCGTTGGTGGGCTTATTTCACTCCGGGGTTTAAAGAGCATTGTTTGGATTTTGAAAGCTAGAGCTTGGGTTTTGATTTTGGGAGGTTTTTCAAGCTTGATTTCAAGAGGTAGGGGAACCACTATCAATTCTTCATGTAAATTTGATGTATGTATGTGTGTTACTCATATTCTTGTTCATTTCCCCTCTGTTCTTGTTCAATGACCATGTGAGGTAAATTTCTAGCTTGATTGATGTTGATCCTTGCTTGTTTTGTGCTCTCCCAAGTTGCCATTAGCTAATCTACTTGTTAACAAACTCAATTCATGCCCCATTCCCTTCAATTGCTTGAAAATTGGAGAAAACCCTATTGTATCATGTTCTAATCACATTTGGGTTTGGGTAACTCTTGTAAATCAACCAAATTGATGAGGCCCTATGTTAATGTGTTGTTTGACCGTTGAATTGATGCCTAACATACTCATTTAAGCCCTTGAAATCATCCAAACCAAGCCTCACTCGAAACTCTTGAATCTGTTAAAAAAATTTTGCACGTTGAGGTACTGGTACCTGTCAAAAATCAAAGATTCTGCACACTGAGGTACTGGTACCTATTAGGCAGGTACTGGTACCAAGGACAAAAGTGAGTGACTACCTCCATTATATGTGAACATGTTATAACCATACCAATTTGACTTGAAACACCTTGAGATACGCGTCATGAGTATAATTTAACATTTTTTTATGATTTCTTAAGTTTCCTCGAGGTTCGTGTTACACGTTTGACACCGAATACCATTAGTTTGGCGATAATCGATCGAAGTACAGTTTTAAGCGTCGGATTGAGATGAGAATATGCATGGGTACTGATATGGCATTAATGAATATGAAATAATGATGGAAATGTGATAATGATGACACGGGGCCCGAAAGGGTATGCTCGGAGTGACACGGGGCCCGAAAGGTTTTGCGCAGAGTGACACGGGGCCTATATGGCATGCCTGGAGTGACACGGGGCTTTTATGGCATGCCCGGAGGATAATGAATGAAATGAATGGATTGGAAGCATGACATGAATGTTTTGGGGTCACATGTGGCGTGTCGGGTACGAATCGGATACAACGGGGCGGTACTTTGTCTATATTGGTGATTATCGATCTTTGTGACTTTCATAGCCCTTTCACATGATTCTATTAATCTTATTAAATGATTTCCCTCCTCGTTGACCTAAATTGGCGACCCTTGAGCCGCGTGACAAATATAGTGCTTACCTAGGAATCTATTGGTCTTATCATATGGTTTGGCCTCTTTGTCTGCGCGTCATAAGCATCTCATTTTCATTTAGAATCGATAGATTTTTTCCTACTGGGCTAATGAGCTCACCCTTAAAATTTTCCGGTACTCAGCACGGAGGATCATGAGTTGGCGTGTGGATGTGCATGTATGCGATATTTTGAAAGCCTTCAATAGAGTTTCAAATTTCATTCTTGTAAATACATGTATCAAACCTTAATGACATTTGTAATGATATTATGGGATACGTTAGACCTTCAACTCTCATTTGACTATCACAATATATTTGACTGTGACTGTGGAAGGTGTTGACCTCCACGTGGATTATGTATTATTTATGTTTTGAAAATCAGGGCGTGACAATGCTTGTCTGATTCGGCATTTGGAACAGTCAGGAATAGGAATCTGATTCTTACCTTACCCCATGGGAACCTCATATTCCAGGCTCATTGATTAAGAAAAGGAAACGTTGACTTTAATAATTTTCTAAAATAATTGTTTCCCACGTAAGATTACTAAATTAATCCAAACACCGAAATGAAATTACTCCATATATCAAATTCCTAGGAATTAGATTCTCAATAATCATATTCCTATTCCCACCCAAGAAAATTCCTAGGAATTTGATTCCTAGTAATCAGATTCTTATTCCTACTCAAGATTTCGATCATCCAAACACAACCTAAGAGCAATCCAACACAACTAGGCACTTTAACTAACCAAAAGTATAAAACAAGGTACACTTCTACTTTGCCTAGGCATTTTTTCACCTATAAGTTCCAACACCACTCTCTACTTTTGTTCTTCACTCTCTACTTTTAAGGCAAAAATGGAGGAAAATGAAGGAAGATAAATGATCTAAAAAAAAAAAAAGAAGGAAGGTAAATGAGAAAAATGAGGGAAAAGTATAGTAGAGAGGCAAATGCCTTGCTACTAGTAGCAAGCCAAAAGGAACAAAGCTAGAGTAGATAGCCAAGTAGCAAGTCTATTTGAACATGATTTTTTAGTTTGGCAAGGCATAGTAGCCAACAAGGTGCAAATAGCAAGCCTCCTGAAGATGCTCTACGGGGGCAATTAGAGTTTCAATTTAGAAATTTTGGGTGAACCTCAACCTTGGATCAAACGAATCTCAGCCACAATTATAAAAATGTAGAAATGGGGCCTTCACCGTTGTTCTATGTTATTCTAAAAAACATTGAATTCATCACTGGCTTCAAACGAAGTATATGGTGCAATTGCTCTTCGCATATGGTTTTTAAGTAAGCCTCTCCAAAACATTTCAATCTCCTTCCACTTCGGTAGTGTTTTAGTCCCTCGCTCTTATTCATTTCTCCTAAGTCAGTACTCCCTCCGTCCCATTTTGTTTGTCAATTTTTGATAACCGTATCAGTTTTCGATTGCTTATATCTTTTAATATTGATCTCCAAATATATGCAATATGGATCTTGTTTGATAGTTCACGATTAATTCTATTATACAAGTTTTTAAAACGGTGAAAAATATTATAGATTAAAAGATATTAGTAATTTAAGGTGTAGCAGAAAATGGAATAATTGACAAACAAATTGGGACGGAGGGAGTAATTATTTTAAGAAGCTTTGAATTTTGTTTTATTGATCTTTATATGGTGACAATTTTATTGTTTTGAATAGTAAGTGAAACCACATTCCTTAGTTAAAGGAGGGGAAAATGGGCAAATAATGTGCGGAGTACGCATGTCATTGAGAGTGTGTGGACCTATGTGTATGTATTGCTCTCACTTATGCACTTAAGTTGGTCGGATCCATGTGAATGTGTGCAGGTTTTTGGGCATTTGGACGTCACAGGGTAGAATCCAAGATCAGAGAATATGTTTGGTTCTAACATATGGAATAATGTGAATAGAGTGATTGTCAAAAGATTTGCCAGTTATTTCTAATTAGAAATCATTTGGTTGATGTTAAATCTTTTGTTTGGCAGAAGATGCCCTTCTTGTAGGAGTATTGTTCTACTGGAGATGGATTTTGTATCTATTAAGAACTAGTAGTTTTTTTTTATACAAACAATAGCACTGAGTACTCGTGTAACGCACCACGCATGATACTAGTATAGTATAGAATGAGGTTAGATCAAACTAATAGTTTTTTACATAAAATAATAATAATCCAAGGGCATGCCCCAATTTTATGAATATACACTTATCAATAGCAATGTATATTAATAAACAACAGCAATTTATATGTTACCTAAATCTAACCAAAGTTCTTAATACAAACAATAACACTGAGTATGCTGCCTCGTATTACCTAAATCTAACCAAAGTTCTTAATACCAACAATAACACTGAGTATGCGGCCTCGTGTAACGCACCACGCATGGTACTAGTATAGTATACAAAGAGTTAGATCAAACTAATAGTTTTTTCCTTAAAATAATAATCCAAGGTCAAGCCCCAATTATATGAATATGCACTTATCATTTTCTTTTGAAATTTTGCATGTACTAGATGCGACAATACGTACAAGTAGACTCTCAATAAATAGTACCCCCAATCCAAATTCTGAATCCATCCCTTCGCAAGTGACGAAGCCATGCTTTGGGGGTGGTCTAGGCGCCCCATGTTCTTAATAATTTCAGCACCCCATGCCAATATTGAGTATCTCTCTTCTAATAATGTCACAAAATTTATGCACTTGCTCTTGCATTTTATAGAACCTATCTTAAATTGTTAATCCAATAAATTTCTATTTAGTTTTGTAGTGATTCTTTTAGGTCACATATTCATTTTATAAAATAGTCTTACATCATATGATGAAGAGCTTTGTTGTTATATGAGATTTAATGTCCAACCAATCACAGTCGTGTGTCAAATAAGTGGATATTGAGCTACAAATTATGAAGAGACCAATATAAATGTTGTAAGAGAATAAAATTATAGGGTACGTAAATCAACAAGAAAAGTGATCAAGGATGAGAATAGTGAATGAATAGTGAGTGAGACTAGTGAAGAAATCTAAGACTCGTGAAGAACAAAGCTAGAATAATGGAAGAAATCCTTGGTAGGATTCCGCCTTGAGAATGAATGCTCTCTAGAGAATATTCTCTCTCTAGAATCACTCTCGAAATTCTTGAAAAAAAGGTCCCTCGAAAGGTAGGAGGGATACCCTATTTTTATGGAGGACGTGGCCTCTCTTTTTGGGCCGAGTCCACTAATAATTTTCGGACATGCGTCACATGGATAGTGCGTAAATATTCCTTCCGTACCGTATAGGCCACGACCCCCCGACACCCGCTGTGGTCCCCAACACCCGCGGTGGTCCCGCGAGTGCCTTTCCGTGGCGAATCCTTGTTCTTAGCCACCAATCCATAAAATCTCCAGTAATCCCAAAAAACGGTGTCGTCATGACCTCCTCGGTCGTGCCGGAACCACGACCAAGCCTATAAATGGCTTCCCCTCTGGCCCTACCAAGTTGGTCGGGGTGGAGTGAATCATCCGACTCCACTTGGGCAGTCGACATCTATCCTCGTCATATTCCCGTTCTGCGTATCACGGTCGATCCCCTTGTTATCGCCTTTTGTCCAAGGACTTGGATGGAATAGACCATCGGGCCAAGTTTCGGTCTAATTTCAATCTTTGTTGAATCGTGTAAATCTTCTGGGCTCGTATTCATGCTTGGGTCTGTGCAAAGGTCTCGCGTTCTTGGACTTCTAAATAAATCCCGTAGTTTTATAATCTAACTTCTTGAAATGCGGTTGTACAATTGACAAAAATGAGGTCCAACGGTAAAAGGCTCGACGTCCAGGGGTTCCCCCCCCCCCCCCCCCCTTGCGGTTTGGTGACACCGGGCTGGGCTCCTCCGGTCTTCATATCCCATGTGGTTGAGAAGGGCTACACCGGATTGGGCTGCCACCAGATTGTGGGTCCAATGGATTGGGTCAAAGGTGTCACCGAACTAGGGTGTCACCGGGCCAAGGGCTCCATCGACCCAACAGCTCCGTTGACCCAGGGGCTCCATCGAATTGGGTCATCACCAGGCTTTGGTCATCGGCGGGTCTACCTCCACCAATGTCCCCACCGATCTGCTGCCACCGGGTTCAAGGCTACCCCGGTTCCGAGCTTATGGATCAAACCTTGTGGTTTCACCAATCATGTCCCCACCGTTCACGCGGATCCGGCATCTCAACCGTTGGCAAATGCACTTCATCAGCGGCTCTCTCTCCCCCTGCCACCCCACAGGTAAAAACATTTCCCGCACATTTTTTGGTTTCAATTTTTCTATCCCGCCCCTTTTTTTGGTTTTAAATTTTCTATAAATAAGTGTCCTCACACCCGTCATTCCCACACCAATCCCTCTCACTCTCTCATACGTCCACCAATCTCTCACTCATCAAACCATTCTCTCTCTCATCAAACCCATTGTCATGGTGAACCAGAGATCTCAGCAAGTTCTTAGGAAATGGGTTAAGGTAGATTCCAAGTTAAAAAGCCAGAATCAAAGGCTTAAGAGACTTGAAGCCGAGGTGAAACAGAAGGAAGAACTGAAAGCTAAGATCAAACTCATTTCGGCTGAAATCTCAACTCTGAACACTCGTATTACCTGCTTATCAGAGCAGATATCTCGGATGAAGACCATGCTGAGGATCTGGAGAAAGAAATGAGGGATTTCTCGACCATTGCTGTCACTAGCGAGAATGATATCGAGTTTCTGGCTCGGAAGGGTGTGTACAATGCGGAAATATCCATGCCAAACAATCCGTTCAATCTGGCATGGATATTTTCGCATTGTACACACCCGTCCGAGCCAGAAACTCGATATCATTCTCGCTAGTGACAGCAGTGGTCGAGAAATCCCTCATTTCTTTCTCCAGATCCTCAGCATGGTCTTCATCCGAGATATCTGCTCTGATAAGCAGGTAATACGAGTGTTCAGAGTTGAGATTTCAGCCGAAATGAGTTTGATCTTAGCTTTCAGTTCTTCCTTCTGTTTCACCTCGGCTTCAAGTCTCTTAAGCCTTTGATTCTGGCTCTTTAACTTGGAATCTACCTTAACCCATTTCCTAAGAACTTGCTGAGATCTATGGTTCACCATGACAATAGGTTTGATGAGAGAGAGAATGGTTTGATGAGTGAGAGATTGGTGGACGTATGAGAGAGTGAGGGATTGGTGTGGGAATGACGGGTGTGAGGACACTTATTTATAAAAAATTTGAAACCCAAAAAAAGGGGCGGTATAGAAAAATTGAAACCAAAAAATGTGCAAGAAGTGTTTTTACCTGTGGGGTGGCAGGGGGAGAGAGAGCCGTTGATGAAGTGCATTTAATTTTTTTTGCAGCGGGTGAGCGCGTTTTTTTGCTTCCTCTTTCTTCTTGCTTTTCCTATGTTTCTCAGGTGGATGGTAAGGATCGATAGTTATATTCTCAAGATTGATTGCAATCTCAAGTAGGTACATCACAAGCTTTCGATCAACAAACCCAAAAATCTCCACATCCTTTAGGCATTCATGGGGATGCGGAGTTGACGTCTTTGATAGTATTGCCCTTAAGCGTACATACGAACTCAACTGCAAAACAAAAAATGACCAGAGAAAAAGGGCTTCATCATGCCTAGCTTGCTGATAGTCCAAAGGGAACTGAAAATACAGCGAACAATACTCCCAAGTACTAAGCAGAAGAATATCATTTTGGAAGCGGCAGAAGAATATCATTATGCTTTCATCTGTATATCATTAATTATGAACACGTGACTCATAATCTGGGAGGTAAACGGTAAAAATAATCTGGTTCTAAAACGTAGTCTAGGAAAAAAGCTCCATTGGACTGAAATCATGATTTTTACAAAATAGTAACAAACCACTAGTTGCAAGCATTAAAAATTAATTGTACAATAGACCACAAAAGCCATATTACATCATAACATAACCTGTCAATATCTGCTAACAATGAAACAATAATGAAACATAGGTCGTGGTTTTTAAGGTTAACCACGTGGCTCAAAAGTTATAACTAGGGCTAATAGTAGCTCTCCGATGTAGGACTGGGGATACTACACTACCAATATGCATTTTCTTGTTAATGCATCTTGTCAAGAATTTCCACCAATAAAAAATGCTTAGTGTATGCAGATTATATATGTTTCTTCTTTGTTTTTGCCAAAACTTCATCCTTGTCAAACTAATCACAACCCGATGTAAATATTAACTAATCAAACTCATTATGTCTTTAACGGAGACAAGTTGTAAAAAGGGGAAGAGATGCACCAAAATATTATGGCCCAACCAAATGAGATCAATATCCTCAGGGGGGCCGTTCGTGATGGCGTGATCTGCAATTCTTTTTCCCTTTTTGGTTCTTTGATTGTAATAAGTCATATTGGGCGTATGAGCCCGTTGCCATTATATGAGTGAAATTGGTTGTTTGGGTTTTAAAAAATGGGCTGTTATACCAAAAAAAAAAATTGAACTTATATACTGGGTACTAGAAAACAAAAAGGGACCCTAGTTGTTGCACCATTTATGGGGGGGCCAAGACGCCGCTTCTGCCGCAGTCTTGATTAGACCAAGTTGAAATCAGGAAATTCACATTAGGGACAATTACGGGCCGGTCTAGAATTAAAGCGGCAATTACCGAGAGCTCCATACCAAAATTGAAATGCACCTCCCAGGTAATTAATTTCTGTTTTTTGAAGGTAAGCCTTATTTGTTTGTTCTCTCTCTCTACCCATCCCACATGGGCACAACCTCTCTCTCTCCTCAACTCCCCAAACTGTATGAAAATACCTAAAATTCTAGGGTACCCATTGAAAGTGTCTAAACCTAAACCCTAGGGTACCCTATGAAAGTGTCTAAAGTACTAAAACCCTATAATAGGAAAGTGCACCATAAATCTAAACCCTAGGGTACCCTATGAAAGTGACTAAATCCTAGGGTACCCTATGAAAATGTCTAAACCTAAATCTCCAATAAAAGTGCCTAAAATCCTAGGGTACCCTATGAAAGTGCCTAAACTACTAAATCCTATAATAGGAAAGTGCACCTTAAACGTAAACCCTAGGGTACCCTATGACTAGGATACCCTATGAAAATGCCTAAAATCCTAGGGTACCCTATGAAAGTGCCTAAAATCCTAGGGTACCCTATGAAAGTGTCTAAAACACTAAAACTCTATAGTAGAAAAGTGCACTCTGTACCTAAATTCAAAAAAAAAGAATGACTTACCTTAATGGTAATTAAAAAAATTGACTTACCTTAATGGTGATTAGATATCTCTTTTCTAGACCTAGAGGTAAAAATCTGTTCACATTATACAGTTTTCTGGCCCATAGAACTGATAGAAGGTTTCACAAAACAGGTACTCAAAGAAAACTATCTTCTCTTGCTTTCTTCTTTTTCTTTGTAAATTATTGATGAATGCGAATAAGGGTTATAAACGAGCCGAACAACTCTTTAAGTTTGGTTAAACTCAATGAGTTTTAAAATATGTTTACGGTTAGCTTGTTTAAGAGGCAAGCCAATGGCAATAAGCCGAGTAATTCAATACAGATTTATGTTACGTACTTTTTTATACTTTCACATCGCGCCCGACAACTTTACGTGTCCTGATACCGTTTTTAGAAACCTTGAGTTCGAGTTGAAGTTGCTACTCTATCCAAAAATGACTATTATTGATTTCTTTCTTGTTATTTTGCTTGGACTATTAGAACTTTCTACCCAGGCTATTATCATTCTCACGGTATATCAACCCAAAAAAACCAACTTAAGTCAATTTATGACCTAAGTTAGTTTCTGGAACAACCTTAATTACGTGAACAATGTCCGAGAATGGGGAGAGATTTGGGATTTGGGTTGTCCTAGATTTAGGCAAAGAAATAGGTAAAACACAAAATGGGGAGGGATTTGGGTCATGCATTGGAGATGGATTTTTGAGATTTTTGTCCAAAATTTGAATTTTGTCTTAGAATGGGTCAAGATTGGAGATGCTTACGTGAGAAAATGGATCATTGGTCTATAGACGAGGAAAAAAAAGGGAGAGATGTAAATCACTTGGGTTCCTTAACGTTTTGAAGAAATTTTCCAATTTGTCCAAGAAGATGTTAATTAAATCCGGTTCCTCGATTAGGTATCTATTTCTTTTCAATGTGTCCTGATATTTAATTTTTGTCTATCTTGCTGCAGAAATAGTCGTGTGGCCACACATGCATGGAACGTTTGGTTGCACCATAATGCGCATTTGTTTGTACGAGATATTAAGAGCGAGAGCGAAGAGCCCTAGGGCTCACACACCCGTACCTAAATTTGAATTCAACCCTCAAAACTCGCATTCAAAATCCTAAATACCCACTTGAGAGAGGTGTACGTGCGAATGGAAGTAGAGTTGAGCTCGGGTTAGGGGCGCTCCTCCTTCGAGAGAGGTTTTTGTATTATTGTATATTGGTTGTTGAATATGAATAGGAATTTTCCTCTCAAATTTGTGGTTTGTGTGCGTAATTGGTTTACAAACGTGGTTGCGCACAACAATGGCTTTCAATATTAAGACTACAAGAGGGTTTGCCCGAACTTTCATTCATGTTCACATCTTTGCGGACAACAACAACAAAAGAGAAATCCTATTGTTGAACTGCGCCACTGGCTTCAAAGCCAACCCACGCGAGTATCTGATAAAGAGTCCCCGAAACAAAGCTCTAGGAGCATTGAGAGGGTGCCCCGCTAACTTGGCTTTTTAGTTTTTTTATGTGAGAGCTCGAAAAACGCGTTGGTTTTTTGTGATTTTTTATGTGATGTATTGTGAGGGGATGACCTATCTCGAAAAACATAAAAAGTTCGCTTTTGGCTTTTTAAGTTAGTGGAACGGGGCCTGAATAATCTCTCATTCTCTCCTCTTTCTTGCCTCACGATTTTTTGTGGATTTGTCCAACGAGATATTTCTGAAGGCAATAGCATTCCGAGTGGGTTCCTTTTTTTTTTTGTTCTTCCGGTTGTTTCTATTTCACCTTTTGCCATTTCCATAAAATCATAAAAGATATATTAAATATCTCGCATAATCCCTCCCTATATACCACCAAAAGTTAAAAAAAAAAAAATGAAAATGAAAAACTGGTTTTAAAAAAAGGACCAAAAAGTAACAAAAAAAAGAACCGACCACACCCCGGCGCATGTACCTCGATCAAGCTAATTTTCTTCGATAATCACATACTCAACAAATTCTATAAATGAACGATTCCGATCATTATTGGCCCAAAACTGAATCAAACAAAAACTGAACAAGAGCTCCGTCCTAATGAAAAGTGGGGAAAAGTTAAGGTGAAATAATTTTGAGAATAGATTTCTCAAGTCATTTTATTTCCACTTTACAAATACATCCACAAACTCGAAATCTATACCCAATTTTAGAGATTGGAGTACTAATCCGTACCCGTGAGTTACTTGTAGTTCTAGATGCTTCCCCAACTTGAGAGGAACTAGATGCCATTGGACCACAAAGGCCGTTTCAAATCCATCACTTCACAAACGATAAATCTGTGCGTACAGATTTTTTTTTGCCAGATTTTGCGCGAATCTGTTTGGGCCGCATTCGGACCCCACACGGATGATAGGAGTTGTTCATATTTTTCAAAATAATGGGCCCACACGAATGATAGAGTTGTTTCCTGTCTCAACCTTTACAAATCCCATGAAATTAATAGGATAGATTTTGCAGTCCGGCAATGCGTACGGATTGGTCGCGTACGCATCGCGCACGAACAAATCCGGTCCATCTATGCCAATAAATCAACGATCCGGATTTTAAATATCTTTTACCGGTAAAAGAGTCCTTAAAATCCGGACCGTTGAAAACATTTTTGAACGATCGAGATGCACCGTCCGTGCACTATATGTACACGAATGTGCTCACGCGTATCTTTTTTTTTTTTAGATTTTGCCAGTGGTGTTTTCTGTCTCGAACATTATAAATTCTCATGATATTAATAGGATAGATTTTCCCAGTTCATTAACCTTTTATGATACTGGAAGTCTTGAAGGGCTTAAATTAAGAAATCATGATGCTTAACTAAGCACATTGTTGGTTAAACCTAAGCAAATATGCCTGGAGCACTATCTAACCTAAATTACACAGTACAGACGTCCTAACACAGATATCTGTGCATTGTCACGTTTAGGTCTCACACAACGCACGTGAGATCCACACACTAAAAAAAAACTCCAAAAAAATATGTATCGGCATATCCATCCGGACATCTCTGTTCCAATCATTTCCCACGTCTAAAACGACAAACGTTTTGAAAAACTGGCACAACCTACGACACCCAAATTAAATTAGGGAAATGTCCAAAGGCATCTACCTGTATTTGGCTAAAGTTTAAAGGGGATGGGTGGGAACCCATTTTTTGTGGCTTTGAGTAGAAAGAATAAAAAAGTTCTTGATTTGAGAATAACTGCACCCCCTTGGCTTTTGTTCAAGATTCTTACATTCCCATTCCCTTAGAATCTTGTTTTTTCTTCTCTCCGCCCCAAAACTTTTCTCCACAAGGAATAGCATTCCGTGGTCATCTCTTTCTTTTTGTTTGAGCCAATGTTAGTCAAAAGGTTCTCTACCTATGGGGGGTTATACAAGTAGCCTCCTAAAAGAATTGACTAGGACCCAAGAAATATAAAAAAAAAGTACTAAATTCCTATTTGTACATTTGATGTTTACTACTCATCCTAACCTCTTTTGCACAATATACACTTCTCATAAAGTGGATTATCCTAAGCTTAAGAGCCTCAAAAGGAAAGAAAAGTGCATCTGTATATGGAAGAACAACCTCTCTCTCTCTCTCTCTCTCTCTTATATTTCTCTCTACAACCATAAAAATAAGAATCCGGAGCCTGCTATCTGACAATCTGAGCCGTCCAAACACATTTGGACCGTCCAGTTTTGAGATGGGTACATTACCATGTAAAATACCCAAAACACCCTTGAGTACCCATCCTCAAAATGGGCCGTCCAAAACACGTTTGGACGGCTTGGATGGTGCTTGGCAGGGCCTGCCGAGCACCCCGCACGGTAGGCCCCAGATTTCTAAAAATAAATAGCCTATGAGAAACCCCTTTAAGACATGTATAAGGATCTTTTGATGTGAAGAACCCTCATGCGACCCAAAATAAAACCAAATTTCGTCTTGTTTGATGATCCAACCTATTCATTTTATAAGCTTCAACGTGTTTATCTCCCGTGGAAAAAGTAAAGTTGATCAAAAATCAGTTGAAGGAACGTATTTGTCAATGAAAAATAAAGTTTATCTCCAGCATCTATTTGAACTAAACATATTTGTCATTAGAGAAATAAATTGTTCATAGCATTCATTCTCTGCCGTCAAATATGATTAGACCAAGTCTTTACAGATGTCCGATTAACCTACATTTTTTACATGGCTGAACACTTCATAAGTCCTACAAAATGAACGACCAAGATCATTAAATGAGAGCCGGATGAGTCTTATTTTGCATCACATAAAGAATCTTCATGTGAGAGGATCTTGATTCTGAAGACATTGCCACTTTAGACCTGTTCCTCAAAAGTAAACCTTCCACCTCAGATAATTGCAACCTCCTCAGGTATAGGGTAAGCCAATGCATTGGCCGCCGCACTTGAACTCAAAGTCTTCAAGATTACGGTTTCTCACAAGGGAAATAAATCGTGCAAACCATTTATTCTCTGCTGTAAAAATGATTTGACCAAGCCTATACGGATGTCCAATGGACCTGCATTTTAATACAGAGGTCGACCATATCGAGTCCTACAAAATTAACGACTTAGATTGTCAAAGGAAACCGTGATGAGTCTTATTTTGCATCACGGAAATAATCTTCAAGTGGGAGGACCTTGATTGCAAAGACATTGCCACTTTAGGCCTATCCCTGAAAAGTAAACCTTACACCTCAGAGAATTGCAACCTGCCCCAGCTATGCTGATGGGTTAAAAGTGGAGAATATAAAACTGACAAAGGTGAAGGGAGTTGGATAATCCAGTAGCAGTGGTAAAAGCCAAGTGCCCCCACATAGACTATAGCAGTAAGAGATTTAGGGCAACATCAAGGAAAGGTAGTAAGTACTTTTCATGTACCATATAAGAAAGACCAGAAGGTCCTTAAGAGACATCAAAATTAAAGTTGTAGCAACATGTTTATTCCATAGAGAGTTGGCTATAACCGCATAAAACCATTTAAAGATTTCTCACCTCACAAATTAAGAAACTTCACATATTGCAAGGAAAAGGTAACTAAAAGGGGAAAAAGCACCAGCACTTATCACATCACTGGATAACGGGTTACTACTTAATGAAGCCACCGTAGTAGTATAACTGAAAGTTTTAAAACTGCTGAACATGTTCTTTCTGGAGGAGGCGTGTCGTACAACCCCCAAACACTTCTAAAAACATGCCCGGCACTTCTCCGATGTGTGTTAATTAAAAAATTAACTCCATGGTATTGCCATCAACAAATCGGTGACACTTCTTTAACCCTCCAAACACATCGTATGTGTTAGATGTCTTCATAGGGATAAGGCTTTCATATTGTTCTACTTGTGCACTGAGAATACAGTTTGAAGCCTTTATAAGACGAGTATTTTGCAATTGCTTTGCGTTCATCAGAAGGGCAGTGCTAGGTAAATGATGCTACTTTGATATTAAAAATATGACGTTCAAGTTAATTAGTCTTATGTTCCATATTTCCTCTTATTTTGTAAACATAAATGTGAAATGTAATAGATGTATAATCTTTCTCAGATGTGTCATGTCCCCTTTTCTCTCGATGTCCGCATGTCAGTGTTAGCTCCAAATGGCGTGGGGTAGGACCAAATTGTCGCAAATTAACCAACTGATCCTCATCAGTGCATTTGGAGCTAGTTATTGGTTGTGACAACCACGAATATTATCTGCTGCCACTGTTGCACCCGATATCTACTCCATATCAAGCCTCCGGTCAGATGTTAGAGGCCCCTAAATTCTTTACGTATAGCAACTGGGAGATGAGTCAAGTCCCAATTCACTTGAGAGAGCATCTAAAACCTGAGTTGATGTACGTTTGCACCCTTTTCCCATGTAGGTGCTTTTTGTGTGTATATGAGCACCGGAAATTAATCCGCAAGGGCTAAGGAAGGACTCTAAGCCAAAATACCATGCAGGTAGGGGCGGGTACCACGGCCACAACCTATATTCATCACCTCATAGAGGTACAGTGTGGCAACAATGAATTTGAGTTTAGCAGATGAGCACATAATATGCATCAGCATCACGAAAGGGAATTATATTTTTGTAAGCAATCACATACAAGCCAACAATTGTCGTAGCTATCATACCGAATCCATGCTCATATGGTCTACAATATGATCAGAATATATTGGAGATTTACATTCCAGGAGCTAGTTAATGTTGTAGGCTGCAAGGCACAACATTATTCCCCTTGAGCAATTTATTCCTATCCACATGCCAGCAAACTATTAAGGAATACTGCTTTAACACTTTACCTAAAGGGTTCTTATATTCCCTCAAACTGCATAAAATATCCTACATATCAGAATCCCAAAGGAACTAATGCGAAAATGAACTTCAAGGTAGAGAAATTCCACTTTAGCTACACGTATGTATATGCGTACACACATGCATGTGTATACGAACAAGAAAGGGGTCACCTACTTACAATGTTATCTTAGAATGCTTGTTTTAGACACTAAAAAGTGCTTTTAAACAGGCATTCAAAAAATCCAGTGGCACCATGTTATTTAGTTTTTCAATCTTGTGGACGTGTTGCAAGAAATATTCGCAATTGCTTAGTGTAGAATTTATTCTCAGTTAGCTTGATCATGTAGTTATTATGCTTTGTATATTATATACACGGTATAATTCCCGACCATAATTAATCCAAAGAAGCAGATCATAGTCATTTACAGAAGTCCACTGCAACAGTTAAATACTCCAATATTTGCTCCTCAACCACGGCATTATCCAAGAGGCTAAGGAAACTAGTGTCACTGTCGATGCACCTATCATGCCTGCGTACATGCTACAGGATAGCATTGAAAAAGTTGATAAATTTTTTGTGGATTTCTTAATCACGTAGAAACCTACTATAGTTATCACAAGATATCCAAATATTATGTGCACTTTGATGCAAAAACTGTGAAAAAATATATACAGGAAACTGTCCTTTTGTAATGTCATAAGGTGACATAATGCATAGCCACATGCCTGTCTAACAAGATTTAGGAGACAGACACAATGCATAGCCACATGGACGTCTAACAAGATTTAGTAGTGGAAAAGAATTTTGAAGTAATTTCATGAAAAGCTAGAAGAGCCTGTAGATTCATACCAGAGAATTTGCTAAGCCAACCAACACTCAAGCTATGAGTGTGCAAGTGGTCCTGCAGTCCAGCTCATGATTTGCAATGTCCATCAAATGCAAGTAAGAGAGCAAGTACAATGGTTCTTTTTCTTTTGAAAGGGTCCTGGCAGCTTCGGATTCGTCGGTGTGGGGCCAGTTGTCTTCTACCAATTCAAGACTGAAAAGATTTGGGCCCCCTCCAATTTTTCATACTGTGTGTGCTGAATATGTACCAAAGTTACTGAAGGGGGACAAAATAGAATCTATACCTTATTCCATTCCTGGCCTTCAAACCCAAGGAGGAGCATCTCTCCACCATTTTCTTTTATGCTTTCTTTTTTAATGTATCCAATTCCATATTTGTAGATGCTCAAGTCAAAAGAATCTTCTTCCACATTCTACCCTCCCTCCCAAATTTAACAAGTTACATATTTCTGTAGTGTCTCCATCTGAACTGAAAGTAGATAACATCAAAGTAAAACGAATAGCAATACCATTAATCCAAAAGGAATACAGGCAATTGTTATATAAATTGCAGCCCAATGTGAGGGACAACATACTAAGAGTTTTAAGAATCTTCTGTGGGGGAAGAGAATACGGCTTTGAGGTTTTCAATACGATAGAAATAGTAGATTCCCCATTACAAGAGAGAAAATTCCCCTAATGAATGCATGGAATAAGGTTCCTACTTTTGCCACACGACGAATAGAATGCATAGAAGAAAACTTTGCTAGATCTATTCCAGTACCTATTGTAAGGTCTGAAGTTCTTAGGAAAGGTATGGTGCAGAGGAATTTAAATAAGCAGTGATATGTGAGGACGGAAAGTGGAGTTAAAGGACAGAGGGCCCACAGATGCGCGAAACTGAAAGGACGAGATATCTTTTCTGGTCGCTGTGAAGATTGGATTGGGTCAGGCGTTCTGTCGTCTCTCTCCAAGATTCTATGCCTTGCTTAGACCGTCTCCCCACCCCCCACCCAAAATTTGCTTTATAAGGACAGTGTTGAGCACACCTTTGGTCTGTAAAAATAGGTCAAACAAGACATCAGATAGATAAGAGCAGTTGCAGACGGGTTTCTTTTGCAAAGTATCAGCATTTTCAACCGAATCAAATTTTAGCTCCCTGAGGGAAGCAGATTGGATCATTAGTGTCCTTAGAGCTCCTCAGGTAAATCAAATGTTCATGACTATGATTATGTAAGGCGTTTGTGCTCCTAATGAAGCTAACAATAAAATTTGTCATTTTGAAGGCAGATCGATGTATAATAACCACCATCAAGGAAAGAACATCCATCCCTTCTCGAGAATGTCAGTCCCTACAGAGAGGCATTTGCTCGTGCGAGGATCGAATGGACCAGTAGATTCTGGACTTGTACTTTCAACTGACGCAAAGCCGAGACTAAAATGGACACCAGACCTCCATGAACGGTTCATAGAAGCAGTCAATCAGCTTGGAGGAGCTGATAGTGAGTGAATACAACAAAACAAGTTCATTAATGAAAAAGAGAACGAATATCGGATGTTCAACTAATTCAAATCTCTAAATCTATTGTTTGTTGCAGAGGCCACTCCGAAATCAGTTTTGAAACTCATGGGGATTCCAGGACTTACATTATACCACTTAAAGAGCCATCTTCAGGTAAATATTTTTGGCCACCCAATCACCCATTGTCACTTGAAAAGGCCTATTTGTTCTTAGGACTTCCCTACGATCATATCTACACTTAGTCGTTAACTAGTCACAATGTTAGAGCAACATAACATTTTGAAGTTACGACCATTTTAGAAAAGCCCAGTCAGTGCGTAATAAAGTATGTTCTCTGAATTTTCTGAGGCAGACCTTGTGCCTTGTGTGTCCTGACTCATGCTTGTGAGCATTAGGAACCCAGAACTTGCCTTCAAAACCAAGTCTTAGACTAAATGACCTCTAACAACAGACTGCAGATATTTTTTTGTAAACTTTTCTGGTTTGGATTGTTATATTGAAGCAAACAGATTAAAAATAATTCATTCTCCTTCGATTTGGCAGAAATACAGGCTCAGTAAGAATCTCCACGGACAAGCTAACAGTGGGACCAACAAAAATGGTAAGAAAATCAAGAGTTATGGATAGAAGTCATTTTGACTAACACTAAATACTTGCGGTAGAATAGCTTACCGAAATTAGAAATGGTTGAAGTGGCAGGAGACAGGATTTCCGAAACAAATGGAACTCATACGGATAATCCAAGCATCGGAACCCAAACAAACAAGTAAGACCCCAAAACCCATTTCACGCTCTTCCATTCCTTCATCTTTCATTTACTTTTTCTAAGAGTAACTTGATTTAATATTCTAACTAAAACATGAAACCTTTTTGTTCAGAAGTTTACCTATAAGTGAAGCAATACAGATCCAGATTGAAGTCCAGAGAAGGCTACATGAGCAGCTTGAGGTACAAAATACTGAAATTTTCCGCTATGCGCCATTATTCCAAGCTCAACTCAACCTACTAGATCATGAATATTAACATGGATGGGAACAAAAGAATTACGATGAACTAATTCACCATGTTAAAGCATCCAACTCGAAACCAATTTGCAATGAGTGGAGAGGCTGTCCAGGCTCATATACTAATTTTTTAAGTTATTATTAACCAATGTGGGACAAGCTCTGACACTCCCCACACGTGCGACCCTAACCAACACATGGAGAGGTAAACAACGGATCTTTAACATAGGGATTACAACGAACAAGGAAACAAGGTGCTTGGGGCACAAACATCGGTGCAACAAAATCAAGAGAGTTTTGTCCGAAAGCTTCCCAAAGTCTAGCTTTGGTACCAATTGGCAATGAGTGGAGAGGCTGCTCAGACTCATCTACTGAGTATTAATTTTTGGAGTTATAATTAACCAATGTGGGAAAAACTCTAATACACCCATTACCCAGGATCCATATATAGCTATAATGCTATACCACCTTTAATCAAGGACAAATGTGAAACTATATTTATCTGCTATGAAATTCTGATGATTCCACAGTCTAACAACTCTCACGCTTCACACATTTGCATTTTGTAAAGAGGAATAAACTAAAGCATCCGATGACAAATATGATATTTAGTGCATTTCATCACTTCTAGAAAAACGAACATGTCACATGCAACATTCTTTACATAGCAATTGCTCTTTACCTTATAGGAACATAGCAGCCTACTCAATACCTTCAGCCACAAAACTTGCCCATCACTAATAAATTTGTCCCAAGTATGTATTCATCTCCATGATAACATGTTATTCAATTGTCAAACCATGCACGGCCCATTTTCTAGCTCGTCTTCCAAGCTACATTTTGATATTTGTTTCTGAACAGGTACAGCGGCACTTACAGCTCCGTATAGAGGCCCAAGGAAAATACCTACAGGCCGTGCTTGAGAAAGCCCAAGAGACCCTTGGAAGACAAAACTTGGGTACAGTTGGACTAGAGGCTGCGAAGGTTCAGCTCTCTGAATTGGTTTCAAAAGTATCGACCCAATGTCTGAATCCTACTATCTCAGGTCTGAAAGAAGTGTCAGGTCTGTGCCCACAGCAAACACAAGCATTCCAGCCCACAGATTGTTCCATGGATAGCTGCTTGACCTCCTGTGAAGGCTCTCAAAGGGATCAAGAGATGCACAACAGCGAAATGGGTTTTGTAACTTTCAATGCTAATACACATTTGGCGACAAAAGATGACCCTAGACTGCAGCAGACTGAACTCAGATGGCGCGAAGACATGAAAGAAAATAGAAATTTTCTTCTTCCAATGAAGAAAAATACAGAAAAATCTTTACCTGCGGGAGTAAACTCCGATGACTTATCCATAGGAGTTGGTCTTCAAGGAGGAAAAGGAAATAGCAGCAGCTTCTTTTCCGAGAGAAGGTTTAGAGGAAGGGATGAGGATTTCTCTATTCTAGAGCAGACCACCAAAAGAACGGATTCAGTGCAACGGGACAATGACAGGATATCACCAGGATATAAACTGCCTTACTTTGGACCAACACTAGACTTAAACACCCGAGATGAAAACGACGCTTCAAACTGCAAGCAAATAGACTTGAATGGTTTCAGCTGGAACTGAGGGAATTAGCTGTAAGAAGAAAGAATACATGCTGAAGGGGAAATGCGTCTTCAACTTTTGATTCTACATCATAAAAAGAAGTTAGGACTTCATCACAGAAGCCTGCTTCTCCTTCATTCAGGTTGGATGTAGACCAAAACAAGTTGAGAGCAGCTGAATTTGTAAGTTAAATAGCTCCGGCAAGATGCAATTTCACTCTCTATTAAGTACGGAATTTCATTATGGGAAGCGTTAAGAGCATCCAATGCAAATCAGCATACCTGAATTTCGAATTAAAGTATAGGGCCTGTACTAAGAGAGCCGTCTAGGTTGCAAGATAATAGTATCTTCAATCAAGCAAAATCTAGAAGATTATACATCTGTATTCGCAGAAAGCATCCTAAAATTGGAAACTAAACCTTCCACCACCAGTTCAACTGCAGGTGGATCCAAACTACCAGATGTCAAACTGTGGCAATTATACAGTAATGAGGTCAAGAACTTATCTATCCCAATAAGGTCTTTGGGATAACTTGACCTTCGTATTAACATACTCATTATCTTTTGGCCCAGTCTGTTTTTAGTTTTTCCTGGTACATCATACAACGCAATCCTCCTATTTGTTGAAGTTACCAAACTTTCTTAAAGCAATTCTAACCCCACTGTCTATTCTGCCTGATCAAAAGTAAAAAATTAAAAAAAAAGAGAGTTTTACTTTCAATGACAATCCTACTCTCCGGCTTTTATATCACACAGACACTAATTGAGCTGATAAGGGAATAATAGTTCAGAGGCCAAGGTTGGGTTTTTACTTTTGTTTGCTTAAGTGGGGCAAGAATATGGACCATCATGATCATTTGCCTAGCCTCATCCGGCTGGCTAAATATAGTAAGTGAAGTTGGGCTGAGGCAAAATGCCCTAGCCATATAGAGAGCCCGTTGCAGCAAAGGAAAGTAGGTTTGGCATCCTATTCTTACTAACATGGATGATTTGCCTAGGGGTTGGAGATGCTCTTAGACGATCTCCAAAAATTCATCGCCAAAGATATTAAAAAACTCAGCCTATAGCAACCTTTGGCGCAACATTTGGTTCAAGCCCTGCTGTAGGCCCCCAAACAGAGTAGTTGAGGATGTGAAACATGGGAGGATTAAGGTTTCGTCAGCACTTGCGGCTGAGGCTTGGGCCGTTGGAGTAAAAGAGTAGCTAATGAATGTGCAAATTGGTTGGCTAGTATGTGTAGACAAGGAGCCTTTCCCCCTCTTTCCCTTTGTGATGCAGAATGGAAATAATCTATAATTTAAGAAATAGTATATTTAGTTTTTATTATTTTTGTTATACATTATACTAGTAGTTTTTATTATCTCTTATCTTTTAATTTTGGTAATTATTAAATCAGTTAACGATTCACTGGGATTCAGCTTCCTGTTTTGTTGATTCCTTTTTGGTCTTTGTTTCCTAATATAAAAGGAATTGCAGGGTGACATTATAAAGTAGTTATTGATTATTATGGAACAAAAAAGAGTCTAGAGATCGTTTCTCTAAACCTATCCAGTTCGTGTTTGATTGTTGCACGTCTTTTCTGTAGTTCATAAGGCGCCCTGCATCAGTTGGTACCAAAGCATTGAGTTCCAATCCTGACTATGGTCGGAGGACGTGCGGGAGGTCGAGGGGGACAAGGTGATCGTACAGGTAGTTAGGAGGACATTTATGAAAGAGATGACACAGTGCAGGAGGCGCGAATAGAGGCGCGGTTCCAGCAATTAGAACAGCACTTGTAGGATGCAATTGCCACTTTAACCGACCAAGCTGCTGCCCTAACTGTTGGGGAGAATCCACCTCGCCATCGTCCGTATAATCAGCGGCCTCATGAGGAGGATGAGAGTACGAAAGGTGAAGTGGCTGAAAACCCTTTTGCTACAAGGGCGATTTGTGCCGGCAAGGCTGGCGGCGGTGGCTAATTTCAACCAAGGGGCAGAGGCCGGGAGATCATGGTTGAACACTGTGATTTCCAACAATGGGAGTCTGATTTGAAGATCAATTTTCCTGATTTCCAGGGAGGTGTGACACCGGAAAAAAATCCAAGAGGTTAATACGGTGGACGCTACTTTGATTGAGTGGCCGTTTACGTCAAAAATGATTCCGAATCCTATTGTGGATTTGAATTAACCACCAATTTATGATAATGAACTTTTCCAAGAAGGCGTTAAGCATAAGATTGTTGAGTGCATCTATAGCATAATGAGTTAAAGCTAGCTGGCAGTGTCCCAGTTCTTGAGGAAAACTAGACCAACTTCACTCCAGCACTAGATGTCGACAAATCTGGTGGGTGCAATTTTTCCAAGTTGATCACAACGATATTGGTGTTAATGGAATGATGGGTCATTCATCAATTTCCTTTGAATCAACAGTGGTTGAGTTTCCTAAACAACAATTGTCAATGGGTTATTCAAGTCTTCACGAATGCATCCGAGTTCAATTCGATTTTGATAACTTTAAAAATGTGGATTATCTTTGCAAATTCATTGAAGACACTGTAAGCAATAATATGTGGATTGGGCACATAGAACAAATTTGGAAGGAAGTCGTTCCATTATTTTTTGAAGAATCCTCAAAGTTTACGTTAAGGAAAATTAATTTGAAGTACAAGACTGATGCGGACAAGAAAAGGCGAATCAAATTCTTCAACACTACGAAAACTCGAAGACGAGTTTTTTTCAAGCCCAAAAGAATGATGCAAAATGGAAATAATCTATTATTTAAGAAATAGTATATTTAGTTTTTATTATTTCAGTTATACATTATACTAGAAGATTCCGTTTTTAGGTGCCGTATGTTTAGGCAAGTTTCTTTTATTTTCTAGTAATTAAGTTTAGGAATATCTCTTATCTTTTAATTTTGGTAATTATTAAATCAATTAACGATTCACCGGGATTCAGCTTCTTGTTTTGCTGATTCCTTTTTGGTCTTAGTTTTCTAATATAAAAGGAATTGCAGGGTGACATTATAAAGTAGTTATTGATTATTATTAAATGAAAACGAGTCTAGAGATCGTTTCTCTAAAGCTATCCAGTTTGTGTTCGATTATTGCACATCTTTTCTGCAGTTCATAAGGCGTCCTACATCACTTTGTAACTTCCCTAGGGATCTCTGTAACTTGCTCAGGTTGGATATCGATAGAATTTCTATTTCACAAAAGAAAAAATCATTTCAAATTTAATGAATTCCAAATATGTTCAATGTTTTTTTGTTGTAAGAATAGAATTCAAACTTGCTTTGAACATCTAAAAAATTGATATGAGACAAGTTTTTAACCAACCAAACACTAATTTGAGCATAAAGTCGATGTATTGTGCAGACATATCTATACACATCCAATTACAAATATATTTGAATCACTTGATGCTCGTGCATTCTATAGAGTAATAAAGTTTCGTATAGCAGGCATTACTAGATAAATCTTGTTTCTGACGGTAGGCATTTGATGGATAAGATCAACCAATCAACACTGAAGCATGTCTTCAAGATTTGCTTGCAATAACTCAAAGTCAAGATCGAGATGGAAGCTCTTTCTCTTACTGTTTTAGAAAATTCTATGCCTTTTAGTTTTGCTAAGTCAAAACCAATGATCCGCAAGATACACAGTTCATTTCAGATAAATGAGGGAAAAAGAATGAGAGTTCATGAATTGCTAGATTGTGCATGAAATTATGCAATTGTCGTTAATCTTCCAAATTAAACAAACAAACAAGGTTAAGTCGACGAATGAGTAACCCACGACAAAGAGACAGAGATGTTATCAAGAAGGCAAACTGCCAGACAAGTAGAGAGAAAGCTTGTCTCTCATACTAGAAGCAGTCTTGTCACTAGATTCACAAACCTGTTGCCGGTAACCAGCATCGTGATGATGAGAAATGGGCATCTCACGTTGCACCTTATCTTCCAAGTCGATAACTATGTTGTGCAGCAAACAGCAAACAAGAATAATCCTTGGTAGCCTATTCTTGTCGGGCCTCCACATAACACCATTTATAATCCTCCATGTATCCTTCAACCTAGCCAATGCACTTTGTGCTACCAGCCGAGTGGCATAAATCTGTTTATTAAACTCCACCTGAGAATCAGAAAGTCTGCGTCCTTGATACGGAGTTAGAAGCCATTCCATTAGCGGAAATCCTACATCCCCGATAACATACTCCCTCACCTGGGTTTCTTCTGACAATTTCATTTTCTTTCCGTTTAGTCTTTTTCCTTCATCACAAAGACTGAAAAAACTTGAGCTTTTCAGCACAACAGAGTTGCGCAAACTTCCTGGCCACCCAGTGACAATGTCAAGGAATCTCATATCGGGGTCCACAATAGCCTGGAGGATCATGCTGTGATTCTTCTCCTTGTCCTGCCAGACGTCGCTCGCTCGATCGGTCATGGACAGGCACATCATGATGTGGGTGGTATCGATCACACCACAACAATTAGGGAGGCCTCTGATTTTTTTAAACTTCATTTTGATTTCTTCCATTTCTTCTTTTGTGGAGGGCCACCTTAGGTGGTGGAGCCCTCTTTGTTCCATGGCTTGAACAAAACGCCAGGTTATTTGGGCAACAGTTGTTTGGTTTAGCCCTAGTAAATTGCCCACGGATGATAACGATTCACCTGAACTCAGCCTTCTAAGAGCAACAGCCACTCGATCGTTCGTGGACAAAAGCTTTCCATTGAGATCGATGAAGTTCGCCGGCCTAGCCATCATCTCTTCCTTCACGAGTGAGCAGATGTAGTTAAATGTCCTTCTTGAAATCTTGAGAAAAGATTCAATTTTAGGGGGATCCTTGGATTGATTTGACAGACCTGAAAGCCGAAAAACAAAAAAGAGAATTCAACATTTCAGTCAAAATACCAGGTGAAAAGCAAATATACTAGCACATCATAATGCATGGATGTTTTCACAAAGCAAGCGAACATCAGCCCTGCAAATGGTGCTATGCAGACCATCTTACTATCACAACTCCTATTTAAGGTTTGGAAATCTTCCCGGACATGACGAACCATATGCTCAAAAAGCCAACAAGTAATCAGGTAACTTCAACAGCACTTTCAGACCTGAGTAGATGGAATATACATACTCAGTCATTTACATCTTTTGTATCCTTTGACTGGCTATCAGACAAAAGGACCAGTAATGATTTCCACAACATCATACTAAGCTTGGTCTAGTCAACCTCTGAAGTCGCCACACACACATGCACACACAAACACACAGTGAAAGGGTCCCTTCCATCATGTGGTTGCAAGAGATTACAAATGCAGAATCTATGAATACATCATAACATGCAGATTGCAAACATGGCTTTTCTTTCTCTTCAATTTGGTTTTGAGAGGATGCTTTATGAGAAAAAAGGCAGGATGCTTTCTCGGAAAAGGATGTTTGATTTAATGCTATGCAAATGATTCAAATAGCAGTAAATAGTGATATCACAATCTCAATAATAGGCAGTACACTCCCAACGCTTTGCTCTTTGCTGTAGATTCTGAATTTCAACAGCTTTATTTTATCAAATTCTTGAGCACTGACGAGGTTTACAATTGTCTCCCAGAATTCACATAATAACAGAGCACTATTTACCGGGTAACTAAAATTCGATAGAAATAGTGCTACTGTTATTCCCTAGATATGCCTCAGTTTGTTTCGATGTAAAACATTTTACAACAAAAAACATTTCCATGTAAAACAATTTTTGAACTGCAGTTTTTGGTGTCTGGTACGTTCTTAAAATACTGGTTAGAACATTTCATTAAAACAAAATAATCCCACACGACCATAGCAACTTCGAAGACGGAGGTGATGGGTTTTGTATATACAGATGCACTGAGAGAGAGCAAACGTCACATGCTGGGAAGTAGATTGGGGTGTTAATTACGAGTCCATATGTATATTCATATGAAATATGTACATGGGAGACAGAGAGAGAGTGGTGGCCAGGATAATAGCCAATAGGTATCTCTAGAGATAGAATGAAAGTTTCAGTTTTAGTTCTTGCGAGTGCATTGATTCCCCATGGCGGAACAAGAACGTGATCATCAGTGCTAAAATGACTTGTAGTTAGAGCCCTAAACCATTTTATGCTTATCTGGTGCAAAATCTATTACGTGTAAAAAGTTTTCCCCAATTTATGTGCCAAATAACAACCCAAAAAAACAAATGAAAACATTTTGGGGGAAAACATTTTCACTCCATACAAAAAGAGCCTAATATTTATCTAATTTTATTACGAAGGAATCAAATAGAGTGCAGAAAGCAGAACTTAAAGACTAAACCTCCATGTATTACACAGCTGACAGCACAGAGAACTTATCATCTCTTGTTACAGATGTATCCATGTATTGATTGTTAAGGGTCAGACAGAGGTCCCAAGTAGACATGGATTAATATTTGAAGAAGTTGACTGACGGGGACCTGAATACGAAGCCCTTACACTGTACTGCATCCATGCCTCATAGACATCAGCATCCATTGTTAGTAATCTATCCTAGTAAGTTTTTAAATACTTTCTCTTTGTTTATTCATCTATATTTCTCAACACATCAACAACCTCATACATGCACAGGTCTTTTTTCGACAATGAAGCCAATGAGTCAAAGGAAAACATCCTTCACAATTTCCCTCCTCATCCAGCGAAAGCAAAAAGGTTGTTTATTTTTCTTTGCCGATCAGAGCAAAAGTTAACGCTTTGAGGAAGAGAGAGTTCTATTTTCATGGAACAGCCATATATCCAAATATGTCTGCAAGGAAACTAGCATTTTAAACAGGAGGACTGATAGATATGTGGCAATCCTGTATGATGTCAACGAGTAATCGAAAAAAGAAGGAAAAATATTTAGTTAGGGGTTTATTTGATAGTTGTATTGTTACCTAGGGGTAGTCTTGTACATGACCTTTGTTCATATATGTAGTGGAATGAGAAAGGGAGAGCCCTAACACCTCACATATTCACAGACATCTCTCTCTCTACCTACTAGTTTACATGGTATCAGAGCCTTGATCATGGATTGGGCAGTGTAGAGGGGTTAAGTTTGTGACTTTTGTAGACGATCGATCGTCTGTGTGTTCTTTCCCAGTCGATTGAGTGAGGAGACTGTGCATCGATTGGGCCTCACGCTGTTTAGCATCAGTCGCCCGCTAGGTTCTCTTCATCCGACCACTGGGTTCTTTACTCCGACAACCTCCTCCGGCGACATCGGCAACCTCTGGCGACTCTAGTCTGATGTCGGCAACCTCCGGCGACCCTTGTCTGACTTCCGACGACCTCTGTTGCGGCTTGTTCAACCTCAGATGATCTTCGAAATCACTGGGTCTTCTCCAATGACCACTGTTCAACTCAGATGAGTTCTATTTAAACATCAGATGTCCTTCAATGTCTTCTATTTGGGTTCCAAAACTCACTGGGTAACCATAAAACCTACTGGACTTCATCGTTAGAGGTATTTCTGGAAAAATAAAAATCTCTAAGGCTTTAGCAGTAGGTTCTATTTATTTCTTGGAATTATGGCTTAAGTTCCTAAAAATGGTGAGGTTTCTGGCGGTGGAAAGGATGAGTTGAGTCGTTTTGGGACTCTGAACAACTCTCCATTCAATATTTGCCCTATTAAGTTGGATGGTACCAATTACTTGCTTTGGTCTCGTTGTTTTACTTTGGCCATCACTGCCCAAGGCTTGTTGAAATTCATCACAGCCACTGTTCCACAACCGGCGGCTACTAGTCCAGCCTTTGCAATACGGACTTCTCAGAATGCTCAAGCTATGACTTGGTTATTCAACTCCATGGTACCCAATATCAGTCAAACCTTCCTGTTTCTTGATACTCCACATAAGGTTTGGACTTCTGTGGCACAAACCTATTCTTAGAAGGGTAATGATGCTCAGGTTTTGAGTTGAGGAAGCGACTCTCGGGGTTGGACCAAAACAATCGGTCCCTAGCTGAGTATTATGCAGAATTGAGTGGAGTGTGGCAGGAACTTGACTATTATCAGGGTTTTCACCCTGTGTGTACTGCTGATGCAACCACATTTCAACAAATGGTTGAGAAAGAACGCATTTATGATTTCCTTGCTGGCCTTAACATGAAGTATGATCCGATTCGAGTGCAGGTATTGGGCCGGATTCCTTTTCCCACTTTAGCAGAGACCTATGCATGTGTTCAGCAAGAGGAAAGTAGACGGAGTGCTATGGTACATGTTTCTATTCCGGATCGCACAGCCTTGGTTGCTATTCCTACTCCATGTGACAATAAGGCTACTCAGAATTTGGTTGGGGATAAGAGTGGTTCTATTGATCGTGATTTGCTTCAGTGTGACTATTGCCACAAGACTAGACATACCAGGGAGTTTTGCTGGAAGCTCCATGCGCATCCCTCTCGAGGACGAGGTGGTGGTCGAGGTTCTCATGCACATAGTTTGGAGTCCACAATTGAGACCTTGTTTGATCCTAGTGGAGGTCGGACATATGCTTCAGTTTCCGATAGCTCTTTTGGTAGTGCTCTTTCTCCGGGGGAGTTACAAACTCTCAGGCGCCTAATGACCAGGCTTGACACTCCATCTACTACGGCTTCTACTTCTTCTCACTTTGCCCACACATGTATTCATGCTAGTGCATCCACTGCTTCATCTTCGCCTCCTTGGATAATAGATTCTGGTGCTACTGATCATATGATAGGTTGTTCATCCTTTTTTGATTCCTATTCTCCATGTTCTGGTAAGGATAAAGTCAAAGTAGCAGATGGATCCTTATCTTCTATTTCTAGGAAAGGTTCCATCCATTATTCTCCAACCATTTCACTATCTTCAGTTCTTCATGTTCCACAATTTTCCACTAACCTTCTCTCAGTTAGCAGTCTTACTCATTCTTTAAACTGCTTAGTGACATTTTTTCCCACTCATCGTGTCTTTCAGGAACTGGCTACGGGGAGATGGATTAGCAGTGGTAAAGCTTGGCAGTGGTAAAGCTTATGGTGGTAAAGCTTGGCAGTGGTAAAGCTTATGGTGGACTATATTTTTTGGAGCATGCACTTAATCCAGTCGTTCCACCTATGTCATGTGGTCAAGCTCTTGAAGCAGATGTGGGCTCGTCTCTTCCTTTATTGCAACAGTGGCACCGTAGAGTAGGTCACCCATCTTTTGGGATTTTGGAAAAACTTTTTCCTAGTTTAGTCAAGCACTGTACTAGGAGTCAGTTTTTTTGTGAAGCCTGTGAACTTGCAAAACACAAATGCTCCTTTTATGCTCCTGTTAATTAAAGAAGTGAATATCCCTTTATGATTATACATTCTTATGTTTGGGGTCCTTCCCGGTCACTTCTCTTTCAGGCTATCGTTGGTTTGGTACGTTTATTTTGATTGTTATTCCCGTGTTACGTGGGTATATTTACTTCGGTCAAAAAATGAGGTTTTTCGTGCTTTAAATCTTTTCACTAGATAGTGCGTACCTAATTTGATGCTAATGTTAAAATCCTCCATAATGATAATGGGACTGAGTATATAGATGGGACCTTTCGGGCATAACTTAATGACTTCGGCATTCTTTTTCAGACGTCATGTGTTGGTACTCCACAACAGAATGGGGTCGCTGAACGCAAGAATCGCCATCTTGCTGAGGTAGCCCGCTCTCTCTTGTTTACCATGAATGTTCCTAAACTTTTTTGGGGTGAAGTTGTTCTTACTGCAGCCTTTCTTATCAATCGCATGCCCTCCGGTGTTCTTCAGTTTCACACTCCTCTTAAGTTCCTCCCTGGCTGTTCTCGGGTCTCATCTCTTCCACCCAAGGTCTTTGGTTGTGTGTGTTTTGTCCATGCTCCTAAGCACCCTGGTGGTAAGCTAGATCCCAAAGCCCATAAGTGTATTTTCCTTGGAGGTAAGCTAGATCCTAAACCTTTTTGGGGTGAAGTTGTTCTTACTGCAGCCTTTCTTATCAATCGCATGTCCTCCAGTGTTCTTCAGTTCCACACTCCTCTTAAGTTCCTCCTTGGCTGTTCTCGGGTCTCATCTCTTCCACCCAAGGTCTTTGGTTGTGTGTGTTTTGTCCATGCTCCTAAGCACCCTGGTGGTAAGCTAGATCCCAAAGCCCGTAAGAGTATTTTCCTTGGTTATTCTCTCACTCAGATTGGTTATAAATGCTATGACCCGCACTCTCGCAAAACCTATGTCTCCATGGATGTCACTTTTTGGGAAACAGAATCCTTTTATCCTCTGTCCACTTCATCTCTTCAGGGGGAGAATGGTAGACAGAAAGAGACGAAAGAGGAAGAGCTGTTGACATCTCATACTCCAGAGTCGTGGTCTTACCTTTTACCTTGTCATAGTGGGGGAGAAAGAAAACTCCAGGCAGGAACCTTTATCTGCAGAAAGAGTGGAACATGATGTTGGTAAAAGACTGGATAGGCCAAATCTGCAGACCTTTTCTTGAAAGAAAAAAGGCAAGTCTACATGTGTGGTACCACTTTGCCAATGTCCATCACCTACTCCAGTTTCCGACTCTTCAGCTAACTCATTTGGTAATGATCCTTTTCCTACTGCTGTTGATGATCTTGATGCTCCTATAGCTCATAGAAAAGGAGTTAGAACATGTACCCAACATCCTATCTCTCAGTTTGTTTCATATTCCTATTTATCTCCTTCATATCGTGCATCTGTCTCTTCTCTTTCTTCCATATCTATCCCACAGGGTTGGAAAGAAGCTATCATAATACCTAAGTGGAAAGAAGCTATGGTAAAGGAGATGACAGCCTTAAAAAAAATGGCACCTGGGAATTAGTGACTCTTCCAGATGGAAAGAAACCAATGGGATGTAAATGGGTGTTCACTGTAAAGCACAAGGCAGATGGGATGGTTGAGAGATATAAAGCCAAGCTTGTTGCTAAGGACTTTACTCAAACTTACGGTATTGACTATGAGGAGACCTTTGCTCCTGTGGCCAAGATGAATTCTATTCGGACATTGCTCTCTTTTGCTGCTATTTTGGATTGGCCTCATCACCAGTTTGATGTGAAGAATGCATTTCTCCACGGTGATTTAAACGAGGAAGTGTACATGGACATACCACCAGGGTTTTCCTCTTTTGCTACAGAAGGAAAAGTGTGTAAACTGAGAAAGGCTCTTTACGGATTGAAGCAGTCTCCTAGAGCATGGTTTGACAGGTTTCTCAAAGCCATGTTGATATTTGGATACAAACAGAGTCATGCTGATCATACTATGTTCACCAAGAGAAGTAATGGTAAGATTGTCATTCTTATTGTTTATGTGGATGACACAATTATGACAGGTGATGATGTGGATGAGATACCTAGCCTTAAGGCTCTTTTTGCTCAAGAGTTTGAGATTAAGGATTTTGAGTCAATGAAGTACTTTCTTGGAATGGAGGTGGCACTATCCGATAAAGGGATTTTTATCTCTCAAAGGAAGTACATTCTAGATCTCTTAGAAGAAACAGGTATGTTGGGATGTAAGCCTGCCGACTCACCCATTGAGGCCAATCATCATCTTGGTAGCAATGTGGGGGAGCATACAGATAAGGAGAGATATTAGAGACTCGTGGGTCACCTCATATACTTATCTCACACTAGACCAGAAATCTCTTATGTTGTGGGGGTTGTAAGCTAGTTTATGCATGAGCCTCGTGTTGTGCATCTTGATGAGGTTTATCGTATCCTGAGGTATCTCATATCTGCCCCAGGTAAAGGGATTTTATTCTCCAATCATGGTCACTTGAAATTGGAAGCCTTCATCGATGTAGATTGGGCGGGTTCTATTGATGATAGGAGATCTACCTCTACTTATTGCACCTTTCTTGGAGGAAATCTGATTACTTGTAGGAGTAAGAAGCAGTCAGTGGTCGCTAGATCCAGTGCAGAGGCTAAATACAAAGCTATGGCCCATGGTGTTTGCAAGCTTTTATGGCTCCAAACCTTTTTACGTGATTTGGGATTCCCTAATGATACTGTTCCTATGAAGCTCTACTGTGATTATAAGGCTGCCATAAACATTGCTCATAATCCTGTCCAACATGATCGAACGAAGCACATCGAAATTGATAGGCACTCTATAAAAGAGAAGCTGAGCAACGGTTTGATTTGCATGCCTTTTGTGAGATCTGAAGACTAGTTAGCTGATGTATTTACTAAGGGTCTTAGTAGTAAAAGTTTTCACCCCATTGTGTTCAAGTTGGGCTTGATAGATATCTTTGCACCAACTTGAGGGGGAGTGTTAAGTTAGGGGTTTATTTGATAGTTGTATTGTTACCTAGGGGTAGTCTCGTACATGTACCTTTGTTCATATATATAGTGGAATGAGAAAGGGGGAGCCCTAACGCCTCACATATTCACAAACGTCTCTCTCTCTCTCTCTCTCTACTAGTTTACAGAAAATTTATTCTAGTAAAACGGCTAAAGTTTGAAATGAAACATTCTAACCTCAATATGACTCTTCGCATCTTATGTATGACTTAATTAGCCCAACTGCAAATTAAATAACTGAAGAACGAAAGCATTACTTAAATCACATAAGATAATCCAAGCTGGTGTTTGGAGTGTAATTCTACACAGGCAAAATATCCCAGTCCCTTACCACAACCACCATAGACAATGGGCACCAAGAACGTCTCCTCACCATCACATATTTCCATTTTCTTATCAAATACATCTTGAACACCACCTGTTACCAAAAACAACATCACCACCACAGTAGCAGTTGTTACCACATTTGTACACCTAGTCTCCGCCTAAGTTACCACCACCACTGCTGCTACCTTTATCCTTCATGCTCAACTCAACTATTAGAACCATCACAAGCATCATGATTCAAGGTCACTACCTCCATCAGTCTTAACATCGCAAACATGACTAGAGCAAACCAGTGCCACCGCGCGGAACAGTAAACTTAGCACGGTTTCTCTTTCGATGTTTCCTACAAGTGCTTCTGATATTTGCTTTACAGTGAGAAGAAAGAAGGCGAGGAAGTAAACAAATTGCGTCCTACTTTTTACCAAAAATTACGAGAAGCCTAACCAAACAACTAATTGGTGTTCTTGTGAAGAAGTTATTTCTTTGAGCCAAATTAGCTATCTGGCTTCAAATGAGGTGGAACAGTTCATTATACATTTCATGACTCCAACCATTTCTGGATGCATTCATGAAAAACAAAACACATGAAGAAAACATGAAGCGAAGTTCCACATCACCTGCGTAACAAACTTGCATAAATAGCTAGCGTTTGTAGTTGGGTTCAACCAAGACCAGTTAACATAGTATCCTGGTCAAGCCCATTCCATCCATTCAGGTATTAGCTCACACGAGTCACACCTAGTGATGATGGAGCTGTGAAGTATAATTTTAGGGTTTCAGTTTGTCGTTATTTATCTTTTATGTTCAGCGTAGTTTAGTCTTTTTTATTATTAGGGTTTCGCTAAGGTTATCGTTATTTATCTTTTATGTTTAGAGTAGTCTAGTCCTTTCGTGTTATAGGGTTTTCCTAAGGTTATTACTTATTAGGGTTAGCCTATATAAACCCTTCATTAGTCTTGTAATCATTAAAGCTTTTCCAATGCAATAATATTGTACTATAGTTTCCTCTCTCTTGCAAAGTCACATGGTATCAAAGCCATAAGATCTTGGCCTGTGGGATATTCGCTCACCCGCGGACGGCTGCAAAGCTTAGCCGCCCGCAAGGGATGCATCGGTAATACAGTTTCTTCATCTCTTCTCTAAATTGATAGATTTTACCTCCTCTCTTCTCTCTCCTTCCATCAGCAGCACTGTTCACGGGAACTGTTCATCGGCAAAGTTTCTCTCTTCTTCCTCCTACGTTGTTCTCTCTCACTTCTCTAGCACTCAAATGGAGCACTGTTCATTGGAGTATTGTTCATCGTCACTATTCATCAAAGGCCACGGCTCCCCCCCCCCCCTCTCTCTCGCTCTCTCTCTATAAACATATATATATATATATATATATATATATCTCTCGGTTTCTTCGAACAACATCAATAGCATGAGACTTCGCATCTCTCTCAGAACCAAATAGCATCTCTCTCCCTCTCTCTATTCAAAACCCGAAGTAGTACAGATTGCGTATCTCTCCTCTCTCCCGTACATCATTCTCTAAAATCTGCATCAGAAATTTGGCATCTGTTTGGCATATGTTCTTCTTCCCATCTGCATTTGTTCGGCATCTGTTTTTCCTCCTGTTTGCATATGTTTCTGGGTGCAGTTTGCCGTTTGTTCTCCTCTTCCTCAGTCACACCTCATCTCTCTTTATCGTTCTCTTTATCTCAGACGAACTTTTTCTTCTCTCTTGATTAGCACTTGTTTGCAGTTTCGGCACTCATTTTAGACCTTTGATTGGAATTGTTTTACAGCACCGCTTTGCAATGTTCAATGCAGACCGTAGTAGTTGATTTGGACTAGTTGATTTGTCTGGTTTGTTGCAACACCGTTTGACAATGCTTCAGCCCCTATTGCACCATGACGCACACCGCTGCTCGGTTTTGTTTTCTTCTCAGCAAACTCACGATGCTCTCCGGCCTCGCATCATGAGTTTGAGAGGGAGGGTGGTGAAGTATAATTTTAGGGTTTATTTTAAGGTTTCAGTTTATCGTTACTTATCTTTTATGTTCAGGGTAGTTTAGTCTTTTTGTATGATTAGGGTTTCGCTAACGTTATCGTTAGTTATCTTTTATGTTCAGGGTAATCTAGTCCTTTTGTATTATTAAGGTTTTGCTAAGGTTATTAGGGTTAGCCTATGTAAACCCTTCATTAAGTCTTGTAATCGTTCAAGCTTTTCCAATGCAATAATACTGTACTTTAGTTTTCTGTCTCTTCCTAAAAAAGAGGTTGCATCGTGGTAAACAACAAAAGAGGCTGCAGGTCAGGGGTTTTTTAGATAATCCCATTGGTTGGGGTTTGAGAGGATCATGACTATAATATTAGGTATTGGATCTTTCTTCCTAATAGCTAAAGCTTTTGGGTAGGATATTGGACCAGCATGAGCATGCTTCCCATATGGAGTGAAGCGTAGGTCCCATGTCGCTTGGGTACAAAGGTAATGCAGTATGTAAGCATGAGAGCACCTTCATGTAAATAGCTAACCCCGCTCAATAGCTAGCTTTTTGCATTAGTTAGCATTGCTTAGAAGTTGGACAGCTATGTCCCATCAGTATGCCTGGGACCCTAACAAGAATTAGTTAGTGCTTTCGGTCTTGTTCTAACAAAAACCTCATTGGTGCTTTAGACGAGACTTCAATTTTATGCTATGACCAAGTCAAAAGTAGGCCTTGAGAGGACATATTTAGAAAACCAAAGTTACATAGATATGGAATTTACCAGCATGTCCCAAGTATTCCACTTAGGTATTTCTAGCCTTCTAGGTATTTCACTTGTCCTTGGCGGTGCACTCTTCCCCAAATCACTGAAAAGAAAGAGATAGCAATGGCTGAACTAAACCGCTGTAAGTGGCTGGAGGTCTTTATTTGCTAACCAAGCATGTAACAAGCACCTCTTCTACTAAAGGGAAACGGGTGTGCCCCTATGCACCAACCAAAGGACATCCTTATGAAAGAATGAATGGGAAGCGGAATCAGTCAATAGATTCAATACTCTAGGGTTATGATTGCTTCTCCCCTTCGTGGGACAGCCTTAGTCCTCTTAACTGTAATTCGAGATTCTATTGACTAAAATTTACATTTCCAAAGTCACAATTAACCTCTATTATTATGGGAGTCCTTGTAGTGCAGTACTTACAAAGTTGTAGACTAATTGCCTGGGTTGTTGTGATCACCTTTGGCTTTGGTGAAGCAACCCACCTAATGCTCTCCCCAGTCCCCACCCATGCCACATTCACCCAGATTGTTCCAGCAGGTAGGGCTTAGGAAGACCATGAGCTAGTTTGGGAACCATGGGGCCTTAATAAGAGATAACGTGACCGATCAAAAATGTCCAACACAATACTTCCTTTTATTTTCGTCATGAAAACTGGAAGGTGGTGATAATATTGTTATATGTGAGATCACCTCACACCTTGCATTGCTCTTACCTCTCACCTAGTGAGAATATGTTCAAGAACATTGTTCCCCTGCTTGTATGGAGAAGGATTTCCCATGGTATGGAAATTCTTCCCTACCAAGTTAGCATCCCAATGGTACTAATTGCCTAACAAGTTACAACCGATACATCAAACAATCGATTTGGAGCTGACTCAACTGGAATCATAGTTGCCTATGAAATTAATATGACGATCTGTAAGTCTTAATCCACCTTTAGCCAAAAGAACTCGAACAAAACAAATTCATCTCTAAATTAAATAAAGTTAGTGTATTCGCTGAACAAATCCAAATTTCATTCAATCCCCAAACTAATTAAACCAACTAGAACAATTGACTAAAATACCTCTTTTGCAGTCCTCAACACTTATTTTGCCAAAATGACTAAAGTTTCTGCATAAGCATTCTACACTAGCAGCAAATCATGTATACACCATCAGAAAACTTAAGGTGCTTTTTCCCGGGCTAACAGAAAATATACTCTAGGTAAAACAGGAATGCATATACTTTATGCCTTTATCTGACAAAAGTACGAGAAATTTCATTTCTAGCAAAGCCAGAACCAGTTGAATATGACAGAATCATCAATCTATTTCCTTCAACGGTGCTTTCTTGGCAGCCAAAAAAACATTACACGTACATAGCTAAATATGTAAACAAAACTGGAATGCAACACCAAGGAGAAGATACCCAAGTGCATTATAGGTTCGACATCAGCATATATAACTAAACTGTCTATAAGCCATCAATCAACTTCAAGAATCTTGACAAATACAAAAGAAACCTAACTGAAAACCCAATAAATACCATTTAAATAATTCACAACAAGATCAATCACATTAAGCACAATCCACCAAAACCCACCAATACAAATCAAGAAATTAAGCTAACAAAGTAAATGCATGCAAAACAGAAGCAGATTTGTGAAGTCCAATGTACCAGTAATCCTCTTGGAGAAGTCGTCCCACCAATCCAAGCCCGGGTGAGCCTGGTACGCGGCTGAAGGGTGGGCCCCATTTCGGTCAATCTCTTTCTCCGCCTTCCTCTTCCTCTTCAGCCCTCTAATGGGTCCCATTGAAACGCGAAGAAAAGAAAACAACTGATTCGAGCCTCTGAAAAGAGACCCACCGAGCTAGAAAAGGAGAAAACCAAAAGAGATCCCAAAATGAGATGAAAGAGATATCAGAACTGGAATGGGAGAGTATGGTATGTGTCTATTTGAGAGGAGGATTGGAACATGAAGATCGTTGATGGGCGTATAGGGGGTAGAATGCTCATTGGCAAGTTTTTGTTTTTTGTGTTTTCAAAACATGCATTGGTGTTTGCTTGTGGAGGTTTTGTCCAAGAACCGAATCTGTTTGGTTCTTGAAAAAAGGAGTGGAAGTTTTTAAATTTTCCCTTGTTTCGTTCTCAAGAAAAATAGAGGAAAATATCCAAATTCCCATTTAACTTTCCTCTTATTTTCTCTTCAATTTTTCCTCATATTTTCTTCTTAATTATTTTGTCTTTCTTTTCTCTTTCTTTTCCTAACTTCCAAACAGAGCCTAAAGGGACCGACCGAATCCGTTGCAAATTACGAGTGCAACCCAACTCGCAATTACTTTTAGCAACTTAGTTTTGAACGCTTTTATAGAAAGTAAATTACTCCAGCTTTTAAAACGTTTTACCACTTTTATGAAAATTAATTTTTAAGAATTAGTGGTAAAAACGGAGAACTCGGCCTGCGTTGGATCATAGTTTTGGGTCACAGGAAGGACAAGTAATTTCAGATTCCTTTTTAATTTCTATATTCTTTGTAGACTATTTATAGGGAGTAACATTTAGGTGCAAGTTTTAGGAAAAATGTTTTTTCACTTTTTATAACTCAATTATAATCTGAGTCAGTTTACGCTTACCTCGATAAATTTTATTTTACCGCTTACTGATGGAGGATTCAATTAAAGTCGAAGCCAAATCACATATAAACTAGTTATGTCACAATTAATCGTATCATTGAGCTTTCAAACATTAAATCTTAACAGAGAGCATACCTCTCAATTTTAAGTCTTGACAGTCAATTCTCATGGTTTTATGTCATTACTGGATTGATGACGACATTTGGATATCACATTTTGAATACCATGTGATGTGTCATCAACATATTGATATTGCTAGTAGAATGTTTCATATACTAGTATAAGTTATTATTCATTGATATTGTATCCATTTCTTAGTGTTTATTATAAAGTTTATTACACCTAAGAATGAAATTACAAGTGGAATGAAAGTAAAATCACAAGGGTAAAACGATGCCAGCAATGCCATAGAGTCTTTCAGTCGTTCATACTCTATTTTTGACAGTTTGCTGAGGTGTAAAACTCTTCGGTCATTTGATACCATCTCGACAGGTTAAAAAAAAAGGAATTGATGATAAATTCTGGACTTGTTTACCCCAATTAATTATTAAAAATACTATGCGCAAGAAAATTTACACCGAACGATATATAAAATGTGAGTGTTTTTTTACGAACACATTTACAAAACACGACTCACCAATGGACTTTACAATTGTGTTATTTTGTGCCCTTTACACATCCAATTTCACTTGTCAAGCCTTACATTGGTCAAGTGTCGATGACCTCCTTGCCGGTAGATTTTTTCGGTTTTCTGGAGGGAAATATATTAGCTTAGTGGTACTAACTTCAAATTATTTTATTACTACTGAAGAATCTACCACATCTGATCTCTCTTATATCATCTCCACGCCATTAAAATTTATCCTGCTAACAAATAGACTGTAACAATAAGGCTACAGTTTCTTTTCTTTTAGTAACTTTAACCAACAAAAAAGGATTACAAGTGTATGTTTGGCATGATAATCACGTGGACAGTAATTGCTGCAAGAAACTAACCATTGTCGTCGTCTACTGGTCTGAGGTAGGGGTGGACATCGTGCCGTGTCGTGTCATCTCGTGTTCGGGTAAGAATTCTCTCAACTATAATCCGATCTATTTAGCTTTTCGTGTTATTATGTTGTATCATATTCATGTTCTGTATGAGATATAGTCGACCCTAATCCGCTAACTTCGTGTCGGGTTATCGTGTCATTTCATAAATTTTTGTGTTGTATCGTGTCAGAATTCTCTTAACCCTAACTCGATTGACCTGTTTAACTTTTCGTGTTATTGTGTCGTATTATATTCGATGTCAGAAATAGCCGCCCCTAACCCACTAACTTCGTATCGTGTCCTCCTATCGTATCGAAAATTCTCATCCCTGGTCTGAGGGTGCAAATTAAGGCCCAAAACTATGGCTGGTTTTGCTGCTTTACAGGTAAAGTAGTAAGAGCATTTCTTTTGCGTACTCCAAATCTCTCTTCATTCATCCATTTTGGAGGATATTTGCACTCCAATGAATCCTCCATTTTTTCCTCCATTTTGGAGGATTGGTTTTCATCTTCCATATTTGGAGGATTGAAAAAAGAATTAGATTTTGAGTGAGAGTGAATAATGATAAGGGAGAAAATGAGAGAATATTTGAAATAAATGGTGAATATAGAGATATGCATGAAGGATTGTGATTGGAGTATGTATAAATAGTAAAATCCTCTAAATTCACGTTTTGATAAAATAATATTAATATGATCATCTAAAATGAAGAAATGGAGGATGTTAGATTGGAGATGCTCTAAGAGCCTCTCACTCATCTCCAAAACTCCATTTTGGAGAAAGTGAAAAAGAAAAATATGGTCAATTATAGTGAATTCCCCTAATTGTGACTAGTTTTCAAGTTGCCTTCTCGAAGTTTGAACACATACACTTAACCCTTGATGAATTCGGACTTTGACACTTCACACCTCCTGTTACTAATCTATTAGGGTTTTGGATGGAAAATACCGTGTGACCCACAAATGGCATGATTAACAAAACTAAGTGGCAAGAATAACCTTATTGTTTTGGGTCTATAATAATAAAGATCTAAACATGACTTCTAATTCTAACCCAATTCTCATCTCTTCATTCATCAAGCATTACGATGGCATTGATCCTGACATTCCTCTATCTGCTTCCAAGTTGCTCTCTGTTGTCTTCCCCATTGATTCACAACCGGCCAAAGCACCCAACTTAAGAACCAAAGAAATTAAACCCTTTTCAGCTACTATCGTAAGAACTTTGCCTTTGGCCCACCTCCCAATTCACAATAGAGAAATCCAAAATGAGGCCATTGAAAAAGGGTGTATTGATGGTATTTTTCTCTTTTTTGTCTGTTAGTTGAACAAATTTAGCACAAAAAGAAGCAAAACCTACAAAAGAACTTTTTGGAACTTGGTGATTCAAAATAGAGAATAAGGTAGTTTTTTCCCTTCAGGGTTTGACAAATGGTTAGCTTTTTGGTTAATAAAATAAAAATTAGAGCTATTTATGTTTCTGTCGTTAATTTTGGTGTGTTTGCCTTTCTAACTTTATTTATTTTTATACAAAAGGGGTTTCATTACGTATTAGTAAAAAAAACAAAAAAGTTATTCTTTTTTAGACATCTTTGATCCTTGTTTATTCAAGGATCATTGCCCATCTTTTAATTTTGTACAAATTAGGCTTGGGTATTTTTTTGTTCTCCTTGTATAACACCATGTAGATGTTAGATGATTGTTAGCTTTGTTTGAAAGTGATGTGGGGAAATAAATGCATAAAGTAGCACAGCGTTCTAGTTTTTGCAAATTTAATTAACGTCGAAGGCTTTATGAAAGGTTAATTTGTGTTTGTTAGATTATGTAGTTTCTGGACCCCGTTTTTTGTGGGGTGGGTCACGAGAGAATAAAATGGTTACTTTCGTTAACATCATGTGTGTCATTACTGATTTACATACTTGAAGGAGGTCAAGTGTCAAGTTTTAAACACTAAGGTGGCAAAGTGAACATGACCCATAGTTAAGGGGGCTAATGTAGTTTATCATATTATTTCCGAATTCGCTAAGCATTCTTTTTTTTTTTTTTGAACGCCAGAAAACTTAATTCGCTAAGCATTCTGAACCAAGTTTATATAACTTTCGTTAACATCATTTGTGTCATTACTGATTTACATACTTGAAGGAGGTCAGGTGTCAAGTTTTAAACACTAAGGTGGCAAAGTGAAAATGACCCATAGTAAAGGGGGTTAATGTAGTTTATCATATTATTTCCAAATTCACTCAGCATTCTTTTTTCTTTTTTTTTAACGCCAGAAAACTTAATTCGCTAAGCATTCTGAACCAAGTTTTTTTTTTTTTGAACTGCATTCTAAACCAAGTTTAAATGAGCTTAGAGTATCTCTAGTGGACTACCTAAATTTTGTTTGTTAAAGTGTACATCTAAGCACATGTAGGACCCTATTTTATGTGCTAAGAACTTAGATAGCTAGCTAATGAGTGATACACTTTAATGGGCTACCTATATATGTTCGGTATCTCTATATCTCTCTCCTTGGTCCCACAAAATTTTCCTTCTCCAACCCTTTTATCTCTTTCTCTCTCCTTAAGTCTTTACCCAAATTTAGGTAGTTACTTGAGGCACTTTAGGGAGTGAGGGGTGCCACCTAGGATTTTAGGGAGTCAATTTTTATGCATTAGAGAGCATTTTTTGAGTTTTTCTTAGTTAGCTAGGTAGGGCACTTTGGGATACTCTTTTAGGTAGTGCACTAGAGATACCCTTATGCGGTAGAGCTCTTGGATGCCCCACACTACATTCCGGGATTGAGTCTCATTCCCCTCCCACATATAATAGATTAAGAATGACAAAAAAAAAAAAGAGTTAAACGAGCCCCTTTCGGTCAATAATTTAAAAAAAAAATCAAACTACTTTATATTGACTCACTAAAGTATGTTCATGCCTGAAGCATGACTCGACTAATATGATTTCATCGTATTTGGATGAGTAAAATACTAAGCGTGCAATCATATAATTTCATCACAACCAAAACCAATAACCCGTTGCTATTGTTAACCAGCCAACTGATCTAGGATCTAACAACTCCATCGATAGTAGTCAATTACATTTGCAAAAAAACGGAGTTAATCTTAGGAAATGATCACTCAAATAACATGTAAAGTGAATATAGAACAATTACCCAATTGAGTCAATATGTTGCAAGCATACGCATTAGTTGTGGGGCAAAGCTTTATTTAGGCCTAGTTCGTTGGCCGTGCTAAGAGGATTGAATTCCCCATGCTTTAAACCTATGAACTTCAATCAAAGTAGTCACATTGTCTTATACATGTCGTAAGCCTACGCATTAGGGAATTATCCGTGTTCGGAGAATCAAATTCCCCGTGCATTAACCCTGTGGACTTCAATCAAAGTAGTCACTTTGCATAAATCAAAACTAATCAATCAATACATATTACTCCAACTCCAATTGCTCGATGTAGCCATGGCGGATGAAATCCTTATCAATGAAGGATCCTTCTTTGAAATCAGAGAGGAAGAGAGATGTGTTTTTGGAGAGAGAGAGAGAGAGAGAGTACATTCAAAATTTTAAAGGAAAAGGGAACCGAATGAGATCTTGTAAATCCTAGAGAGAGAGAGAGAGAGAGAGGAGAGAGAGAAGAAATTGCATGATTGTGTGATTATAATCGAGCATCCTTATGAATGTAGGATTCCTATTTTAGTTGTTGGATGGGAGCCAATTGGATAAATTCCCTCAAAACACGAGTAACCTAGATTTATTTCATCAGAAATCAACCAGGCCTTTAGATAATGGAATAGAGGGTTGTGATTTATAGATTCATGTACAAGATTCAAAAACTGAGCTTTTTTTATTATATAATTATAGATGATCAGCTCAATTGAAACTTATATGATATATTAGTTTAACGGCTTCGTGCGTTACACGAGTGTGATGCCCGTGTGTATTTTGGTTTACAAACTCTAGGGACTCAAATGCGTAAGCAACAAATTCTAGGGACTCAAATCCGTAAAGCAACAAATTCCAGGGACTCAAATGCGTAATTTAGCCATACATAGCCAAAAAACCAAAAGGGCATAGCATTATGGCAGAATTACAAGAAAACCAATGGGGCAATTTCCAATTGGAGGGCAAAATGGGCAAAAAGTGGCAATTGACCAAACACCAAAATTGATTGGCCTCTCTTTTATAAGTCTCCGGGTATGGATATGGATAATTATACAATTGAAAAGACCAGCTTTAGCATATTTGAAAGTTTGTAAAATATTCAATCAAGCTTCAACAAAACGCTCGGCTCGTAGTGGCTGAGTTAGCCTAAGACCACTGGGCACAGCTCCCACTACATATTTGTATTTTTTTGGTTTAGTTTAAGTTTTTACCATGACACTTTTCTTTTACTAAATACAGTACTTAGCATTATTTTGATCGTGGAAATTAAATTAAATTTGTTCTGATATTAACCTTAACGCAAATGGCTACAATACACACTCATTAAATGTGTGTACCATATGCACCTATTGTATGGTCCAAATTGTGTCGCCTCATTGACAATCGTAATATTTTTTAGTGTTTCGTAACTTTTCTGCAATATGATTCGTAACAGTTTGGTGTGTCTTGTAATTATTATAAAAAAATTCGTAACTTTTATAAAAAATTCGTAACTTTTACAAAGGTGTGTATGATACACACCCAAATAAGGGGTGTGTATTATAGCCTTTTCCTTAAACTTTATCGCTCTTTTGTTAGCAGTTATGTTTTTTGAGGGGATAAAGAAATAAAATAAGAGATGGCTATGATCTGGTTTGTTTTTGTATTTGATATGATGAGTGGGTAAATGACAATAGCGTAAAATTCCTATTTCACCACCAAACAAACAAACAAACAATTTTAGAAAAACAAACTCCACTGCTTTGGAAAACTCACGATTCATCAATACAGTAATTTCAGGTCTTCCTTTTTACTTCACATAAATCCAAGAGTTCAAAGATTACAAACACCTGAGTGAGTCAAATCAAGAGAGAGAGAGGAATTGTTGGCACGGAGAGAGAAAATAAAAGATGTTAAAGTCGTGTTACAGCCGCCGGAGCAGTGCTTTAGCTGCGGCGGTGGAGAAAGTGGTGGTGAAGGGCTTCTGTGGCACATGGACTCGAAGCTGCACGCCTCTAATGACTATTCGATCGCGGTAGTTCAAACAAATTTTGGCTCGAAGACCAAGGCCAGGTTTTCAACTCCCCTTCCGCAACCTGTCGACGTCTATGACGTCCGCAATGGCCTCGAAGCGTCTCATTCCCCCTTTCTTCTAAAAGTGGGGACTCGGGGGTCTTTTGGTGAAGACTACAGTCAGACATGTTAATTCCCTTCATAGGAAATATAGAAATCCGGGATAACATATTCGAGAAGGAAAAAATACACAATACACAAACACCGGATATCCTCTACCCGAATTTTTATATCCGACTTAGCGAGATATCCGGGTCTTACATCCATATGCCAAACAAGATGCACGTGTTAAATCTACTACTATTGAGAAGACGCTTTCAATCATGAATCGTGTAAATATTCCGTAATCAATTGACGGACGATAACATGATTGCGTACTTGTAAGTAGATATTTTTTGCTAGAGCCCATGTGCTTGTCTGACAAGCTTTTATTGCTTTCACTCCACATCCATATACAAAGGACGGAGGGCAGCTTATTCAGGATGCTTCTTGATTTTTTTGTTTATATTTTGTTGATGATCTGTAATATATTTGATACTTGATACTTCGTGATTGTTTCCCATGTTTGCTGGTTGATCTATGAAATTCTATCTTTTGGCTAAAAAAAAAGTAGATATTTTTTTTAAGCATTCGCAATAAACTATCATGCACAAGTCAACTTTCAAAACACTAGAACTCGTAGTCCTCTATTGTGAAATATCATACTTATATGTAGCATTGTAGCTTTATTGGTCAACATGCTAGTTTTGTTAATATTTTCATTATTGAAAAAAGTTCTTATTGTCGTAAAATCGTTACCTACGGCAAAAAAAATTCATTGAGTTTGTGTTTGAATTTGTAGCGCCCCTACTGATTCATATTCCTGACTACGCCCTGTTTTATTTTATTTTATTCTACCACATGAACTTTTTATGTACCATAACCCTATCCCAATCAATGGGTATCAAACCAATCTCTACAAGATTTGAATCTGCAATCTTACAGTTCTTAATGCGGATAAAAAAATATATTTACAGTACTTAATACCGTTGCACAATCATTAGACGAAATGTCCTGTTTGGCTAGACTCTAATTCTCGGCAAATTTTCATTTGTTCTCATCTTTAACTTTATTTTGCGAAAAACCGAAAAGAACTACTCCTTAGTCTAGTCTATTCTTGAAACCCGAGGTGAAAACAAGCCGAGCCAATCTTTGTACCGTTAGGCTCGTTTGCTCAACAATTCTAAAACTCAAGCTTGAGTTCGGCTAGATTGTGAATGAGGTGGGCCCTTAACCTAGTTAATCTACTTAACAAGTCTCTTTATGCGAGCCAAATTTTTTATTGAGCTCGATACAATTATTAAAGAAGCTTAAAACTCAAACTCAAGCTCAATTTTTATAATTACTAAGGGGCTGTTTGGTAACATTTTTGTTTTCTGTTTTTAAAAGATTAAAAGTAGAATCATGTTTATTGTTTATAAAAAAAAAAACAAAAAAACATGTTTGGTAATAAAATTTATGTTTTATGTTTTTTGTTTTTAAACGACCCTGTTTTAAAAACAAAGCAAATCAGCTTTTTTGTGTTTTGAAAATTTTCAGAAATTTTGAAAACGTTTGTTTTTAGTTTTGAAAAAAATTAAAAACAAAAACAGAAAACAAGAAATAAAAATATTACCAAACGCCCCCCAAACAAGCCAAGGTGAGTCGAGCCGAATTTTAATGAGCCGAGCACGTCGATTCATCAGCAATTCAGCATCACTGAACACTAACAACTAAGCCAGCCCAGCCCAGCCCAGCCCACAGCACATCTGGACTACCATCCGACATCCGAAACATAGAGACCGGTATTGTACTATACAATCGCAAATCGCTCCTCATTGTCATCCTCAAAACCCAGAGTCACAGCACAGCACCTATAAATCATTCAGCATACAGTGACAACCTCCGTAATTCACGTCGAATTCCATTTTAGGGCTTTGGATGGTTAATTCACCCAATCAACTTCGTTCCTCATCCTCTTCAGTTTCGCAATGGGCGCCAGCCGAAAGCTGCAGGGCGAGATCGATCGGGTCCTGAAGAAAGTTCAAGAAGGCGTCGACGTTTTCGACAGCATATGGAACAAGGTCTGTTCAGGCTTCAATTGATTTGCAAGTGCTTTTTTTTTTTTTTTTTTTTAATTTGGAATTTTGAATTTTGAGGCACGCTTATAAATTCTGTATCTTATCTTAATTGCTTTGCTTTTACTACTTTTTGTTGCAATTACTGCTTCTTCAGGTTTACGACACGGACAATGCGAATCAGAAGGAGAAGTTCGAGGCCGATTTGAAGAAGGAGATTAAGAAGCTACAAAGGTATAGAGACCAGATCAAGACATGGATTCAGTCCAGCGAGATCAAGGATAAGAAGGTAATTAACTACTACTTGTTAATTCGTTTCACTCTTTGACAAATTAGATTATGGCAGTGTTTAGTTCACTGAATGAAGCTGGATAGATTGTTCCTTCCCTGTAATGCTAATTGCCTTGATGTGTTCATTGGGATGGTTTGTTCGCTATTGACTCGACATAATTTTTGTTGTATATAATATCATTATTTAGAATTTTGGAGAATTTAGAAATTCAAGGATCACAATTTAGTTTTTCCCCAAAAATTATTCCAGCCAACCAAACACAACCCAGGAGTTCAGATGGTATTGCATTTTCAATCATTTTACTTGCCAAATTGCTTTTGGTCATTTGTTCTTTCCAAAAAAAAAATTGGAGTCCAGGTTCCCAGGTTGTTTTGGTTATTTTCTGTTATTCACATCGTTCAAAACTTAATTGATTAAGAAAACTCCATGATATTACGATCCGAAATTCTAATTTTATCGTAGTTGGGAAGGTATTATGCTCCTACATAATCATAACCAGGAAGGGAAGCCAAACATTTAATCAGTGAAGAATTCTTACTAATTGTTCGGCTTCCCTTACTGATTACTGATTACATACATGGGTGGACGGAAGGGGGTGCCCAGCCCCTGCGTAACTCCAAATCTTCTCTTCAATTGTATTGGTTTTTCAGGTTGATGTAGAAAAATTGGATAAGATTGGCCCGTGCAAGTCCCTTGGATGAACAATAATCATAAAATAATTATATGTGTGTGCAAAAAAATTCCCTATAACTAAGTTATCAACAATTTTTTGGTCGCGTGTGCAAAATAAAATGATGGCTACGTACATACATACAAATTTAGATGTACCAAGCAGCAATATATAAATATGGAATATAGTTGCTGTTATCACCATAGAAATGCACCTGGTTCAGGCCCCTCCTAGGCTGCTATGCACAAATCCTGCATCCGCCACTGATTACATAGGAGTATAATCCCTTTCCAATTACGAAAATTGAAGATTTTTTAGATCATACTAGAATAAGGTTTTCTTAATATGATTCCGCACAAGGATAGGAATGACAAAAAAAACCAAAACAAATGGGGGAACTTGAACTTGAACGCCAAACAAAAAGCTATACCAAACCAAATGAAGCCCTGTCCTGCTGAAGTGGGTTGACTACATGAATCTCTATTCATTACTTTTCTCTGTATAGGGCTACGTGTTCAAGTAAGTTTAATACATCCATATACCTTTTTTAATGCAAATTGCATTAAAAAATATTGGAGCAAAAAGATAGCAACAAATGTTGTTAGTTAGTATATCGAGTTCTGTTTCAATATGCAAACATTGGAGGAAAAAGATTTTAGAGTGATTAGTCAATTTGTGTGTAGCACCTAGCCCTTTAGAGTGGTGAAGACTGAAGAGTCAAGCTTCAAGAATTTGTTCTTCACATTGTTCTTATTCTCTATCCTCGTAATTGAGTTAATTGGCTGATGCAAATTTGTAGCTCTGACTTTGAGCATTTTGTTTATGCATGTGGATTATTGTTTGCATTTTAGCAGAATAGTCTCTTATTAGCATGTATTACATGTAGCTTCAAAAGCTTCATCTGCTGCTTCGTGAGTTTTTATTTATTTATTTATTATAAGGACCTGATTAGAGATGCTGAATATGTTACTATTTTTTTTTGAATGTTCACTTTTTGATTCCAAAGTTGACCATACTTTTGTTTGACATATGTTGACATAGGTTAGTGCCTCTTATGAGCAGGCTCTGATGGATGCTCGCAAGCAAATCGAGCGTGAAATGGAAAGGTTTAAGATATGTGAAAAGGAAACTAAGACAAAAGCCTTTTCCAAGGAAGGCTTGGGCCAGCAACCTAAGACGGTGAGTTTTGAATTTCCTCCTTTCCAATTTGATGCAGAGGGTGTATATGGATTGCTCATTTGTGAAGTAGTTGAAAAGCGTTCTGACTACGCGATGTGTATGTGAATGTGCTGTTTTATGCATAGCATCATCTTTGTAGCAATGCTAATTTAAGAAGTGTTTTCACCTATTGATAGCTGGTGTTTCTCACCATTGAATGCTGGTATTTCTTTCTTATCTTGTACTACATGAGAGAAATTTAAAGAATCGCTTTGCACTTTTTGTATAACAATTACAGTACCCATGTAACTCCAATCAATGGGGGTTTGAGCGGGAGAGGACTAGAGACAGACCTAACCTTTGGCAATATATGCACACAAATGCACAAAGTGGATTCTATCTTTGTAATTTATCTATCACTAGAGTTTGTCCGTGCCTGAAGGCATGAAACAACATGTTCTGAACACAGTTTAATTGAATTTTGCTTCTTTAACCCGCCAACCAAGCCGACTTCTTCGAGAAGTAGTTTTTTTAAAGAAGCTTTAAATAGAGTTCATCTAATAAACGGATTTAAATAATTACGGAACATATCAATTCAATGCAGCACAAAAAATAGCACATTCGCGTCGTACCTTGAAATACCCAAAACAAGAACAAAAATCTCACGTGGGATACTAATACATAAAAAGGAAAAAAAAAAAAAAGGATACCGGAAGAGGAGTGTAACATAAATAATCTCACATTGAGGGCTTAACATGAAGTGAGAGACTAATCTTCTTAATAAAGTACGCATAGTCTTCAATCATGTTCTTCCCAATCTTTATCTATTTGATGATGAGTTGTTTGAACTTTCTCATCATCTCTTTTCTGAATGTCCATGTATCAAGTTGAATACAATTTCTCCATCTTGGAGCATGCACCACAATCTAGTGATTTATGAAAAAAATCCATATTTGTATGATATTAGAGATTACAAATGGTGTATGTGCAGTTGAAGTTACCTTATTACGGTGCCGCCATTGAAGCAACCTGTTTGTGTTAATTCTCCTTAAGTCCTTTGTATTTTCAAACCAATCCTCTTGAAATAAACATAAACCAGTAGTAAATTATTTGGAAAGTTACATACTAAATAGACGAATTTATTTTAAACAACATACCTTTTCCGAAGTAGTGATTTTGCTACCACCAAGCTTTTGGTATTTTCATTATTTACCTTCATCGGTGTGCACGGACAAAGCCTGTGGTGGCCACGTCTATTTGGCATGTTGCAAACATAGGCGCCACCAACGCCATGCACTAAAAATAAGGTAAATAATGGGAGTATCAATTTATTTGTCTGTTGTTAATGCGGGGAGAGGTAATAGAATGTGAGATCAATAAACCCTCTTTGAATGAAATCAACTTAAAAGGGGAAAATTTTGGAGTGCATTTTTGTTCACCCTCCATAAAAGAGGGTAAACAAAACCCTTCCTCTAATTGGTTGACATGGTGTAGGTCCCACCTCTGCAATACACTAAGTAAGGATGACATCACTTTTTGGTGGGATGACATTACTTTTGGGTGGGACCTACACCATTTCAACCAATAAGAGGGAAGGTTTTGTTCACCCTGTTTTATGGAGGGTGAACAAAAATAAATTCAAAAGTTTGTGAACGGTAATCAACTGAAAAGGAAATGAAAGTAAGGAATACAAAAAAAAAACTTCCAATTCCCGTGGATATCACTACTAGGGAAATGTTATTGTAAGCACTTCCCGTGCAATAAAAGCTAGTGCTAAAAGGCAATAAAATGTTGGAAACCAAAAATTGGTCAGGAATTAATTCAAAAAAGCTTGGAATTCATTTCCATTCATTTATTACTTGTGTACTAATCCACGTGCGATATTTCCTTGTGTAGCTGTTTTCCTAAATGGGATGTTCTAATATATTGCTCATAGGTTAAGCAAATCAAAGCTTGGTTAAAGAATTTAAATGTCCTCTTTGAATGAAACCAATTCAAAATGGGAAACAATTTAAAGGCAATTGAGAGAGAGATAGAGAGAAGAAGAGGAATGGATGCCTAATTTGTTTCTGGAAAGTGGGAGGGATCTCAATTTTTTTGGAGAATTGATTGTGTCAATCAAAGCCATAAAAAGAAACCTCTTCATTTGGGATTTTTGAATTTTAAAATTGGAGATACGAAAATGTTTTTAAACCGTCCCATATTTAAACTCAAATCACAGCCCTCCAATTTACTACAAAGGACAGTTGTGAGAGGGACATTTCTCAAAACTGTTGTGTAATGTAATATAGATGTATATTATTACATCTGCCTCTTATCTTTTTAGATTGTATATATGCTGTCAATTCAATTGGCTCACTTGCTTCTGTATTTGTATAAGCTTCGGTGTGTAATATACCAGTTTCTAGCTTTGCTTCATATTCTATAAGTTCAACATTTATTTATTTTCTTTTGCATTAGGATCCAAGGGAGAAGGCTAAGTCAGAGACAAGAGATTGGTTGAACAATGTGGTATGAAACCAACTTTGTGGCTCAATTTTCCTGTTAGTTTTCCTCCCCTAATTTTGTCGGGGTTAATGCATTGGCTTTTTAATCAGTTGAATTCCTCTTCTTACGAATCGGCTATCAAAATTAAATATCATACTCTGATGCTCTTTCTAGGGTGAGTTTCCGAGTAGATTTTATGAGATAAAATGAGATTTTTGATTTTAGGGAGTTTTATCAAAGTGAGATAAAATCACATGTTTATCTCACTTGATAAAATCTACACTTGATTTTAGTTGATTTTTGTCAAAAAGTGATAAAATCTCTTGCTAAGCTTTTATCAAGTGAGGAAGTTTTTAGATAAAATCTGCGATTTTATCTCATAAAATCTACTCGGAAACTCACCCCTAATTAATTTTTCTAGGAATGAATAACTATACCACTTGCATAGATGTGTTATCATTGTTTAGCTTGCATGATAATTCTCATTTTGCCTCTTCTGAGAAATATACCATACAGCTACAACGTCTTAACTTATTGTGTGTCCTTCTGTAGGTGGGAGAGTTGGAATCACAAATCGATAGCTTTGAGGCTGAGATTGAGGGGCTCTCTGTTAAAAAAGGGAAAACGAGGCCGCCCAGATTGGTAGGTCTGGAAAGAAAGAAAGAATGATCCTGCAAATGTTAAGACAGTTCCACTGTTGTGATTTATGAATCGATCTTGTTTTACAGACACATTTGGAGACATCTATTGTCCGGCACAAGGCCCATATAATGAAGTTAGAATTGATCTTAAGGCTTTTGGATAATGACGAACTGAGTCCTGAGGAGGTCAATGATGTGAAAGATTTCTTGGATGACTATGTGGAGCGCAATCAGGTTGAGTTCTTTCAAATTTCATTTTTGTATTTTCAAGTTTCTTCTTACCGTCTTATTTACTTTTTCTTATCTTTGATTTTGTGTAGGAAGACTTTGATGATTTCAGTGATGTTGATGAGCTCTACAACAATTTGCCATTAGACAAGGTGGAGTCTCTTGAAGAGCTAGTTACAATTGGTCCTCCTGCTCTTGTTAAGGTAAGTTCTTTTTGCCATACAAAAACGCTTATCGTATCGTACTGACTACAAAACGAGAGATTATGAGTTTATACGGAATGGGATGGTTGCGCTGTAGTTACATGATTACTAAATACTCATGCTGTTTGTCTTGTAACTAAGAAAAGGCAGTTCACATTGTTAGTGCCCCTAGATTGTTGCTAGACAGGCAGTATCATACAGAGATCTGAAGCATTGATAGCTTCTAGGAGTTCTAAAACCACATGTGGAAAAATTTTGGTGAGTGCGTTTCCACTTGGCTCGATACAGAACTTGCCATGGTAAAAAAGTGAACTCTTGGGCATGTGATGATGTGATGAGATTATGCTAAATGAACTCCTGCACTGTGTGAGTGTGTTAGCACTTGTATAGCTCACTCCTACACTGTAATGAATCTAATTACTTAGATATGATATTTGCACCCATTGTGTTAAAAGGCTCATGCCTACGTGATGCAAGGCGTAGCCATAGTGCTTCAGATACTAGAGGCGAGGCACATTTCTTGATGCGCACTTGAGGCACGCGAGGCGCGTGCCTTCGTGACTTTCTCCAGATCTTTTATAGATATCATCTCATCCCTGGATTCATATGTTATTTGAGAAACACTCAATAAAATCCCCTAATCAAAGTTTTCAATCGTTAACGTAGTTGCAATCACTTGCAACAAATGAGCACACATCAAAGTTTATTTTGAAGATCTATTTTTGTTTGTTCGTCTTCTTTTGTCTTTTTCCCCTCCTCCTCTGCTTTATGCTCGTCTTCTTCTTCTCTGTTTTCCCCCCTCCTCCTCTGTTTCATTTTAATATAGTTTCAAAGGTAAACTTAATACTCTTCAGGTTAAACTAAATACGTTAACTTTTATGGATGGAAATGATATGTGGAATGTTGAAAGTAGTTCTTATGTTCAAAATGTTGCCTAAGTCAGAATTTAACTTAGTTTTTAAGACATGCACCTCACTTTGATGAAGCACGCGCCTTGGCTCCAGGGGACCATGGTGCCTTGGTTTGCCTAGAGCCTTTTAAAATACGGTTTGCATCCTAACAGTGACGCCGAAGTGCAAGCTCGAGTTATCAACCCTGAAACATTCGTTAGCATCGATTTTAGAACCATGCTTCCTGTGCCTCCACCGATGTACTGATATTGGGTACTGGCCTTTTAACCGAAGATGGAAGTTGCAAACACTAAAAGGGTAGGTAATAATTCGATTGTGAAGTTACCATCATTGAATAGTAACTAATGGAAAGTTGAGCTGTTTCCTTGGTTGTTACTGAATCAGTAAACTCTCATTAACATACTGAATCAGTAAACTCTTATTAACAAGGGTCAGCAACAGCTAGAACAAAAGAAAAGAAAAGAACAATATTATGGAGTCTCAAGCGGATTCTATTGAAGCTTCATAAGAAGAGCAATATCAAGTTGTCAACTGTCACAGATTATCACTCTCCATAGTACCACAGTTGAAAAACATGTTAGCATAGAGGTTGGACTGCATTGAAACTTTATTGTAGCTTACTATTTGCGCTGTTTCATGTGATTCTTGCATTTTATGTATATAGTATTTCCAGCTTGCCCGTGTGAGCTTTGGCCTTTGGACGCATTTGGTGTTGTCCATTCGCTGTCTTAAGTTCTGTTCTCATATGCTCGTCACTAAACACGTGCAATATTCCATCTGCGTGACTGTAGAAACTCCTAATAGTTTGTGCACTGTGGCAGGGTGTTGGTGTGCCCCCCATTTCAGTTTTAGGCTTGAAAACTTCTGCGACAGCACTGCCAGATCAACAGCTGGTATGGTTCTCTCTATTCTTGACACATGAATACTTGCATTTATTAGAGAAAAAAAAGATGCTTTACGAGATTTTTTCCATTTGAACATGGATGTATTCTTCTAGATGGTCCGAATCAATGATTCATTTGATAAGTAGAATAAATATGTCTGTTCAATGAATTAGTTTCTCTAGTATTAAAGGGTTGAAAGAAATTGACTATTGCGTTGAAGAGCATCATCTGCCTTGTCAACTTGGTAGAACCCGTTTCTTTGTTTTATGGTGTTTTCTGCGAAGGAATCAAGCTTTTCATTGATATATTGAATGCTTTGCTAATGAGCAAGTCTAGATTGGTCCTATGATGAAATAAGACAAGGTTGAGTTTTGTCTATAGGAGGCTCATCGGCATGGGCTGTTGCGGAAGTAAAAGAGCCAATTTTATATTGGTGCTGATTGTGTGTGGGGTACTGGGGTATTGTTTTAGAAATTTGATCAAGGCAATTTTCTTCTTTCAAAATTGAGCACATGGAAAACAGGTGTCGGTCAAATCCTTGGTTTTGTTGGGATTCTTTAATTTAAAATTGTTTTGTTAGATCATTTGTGTCCCAAAAGCTCAAGTTGATAGGAAATGGTCGGGCAAATGGACATCAATCGACCTAAACTCTGCTTTTATTTGCATCTCTGTCTCTGATGCGGACAGACAGACATACAGAACTGAACGAGATGTTTGCTCCAAAAAATTTGTGCCTAATGAGAGAGTAGTAGAATGACTAGGTTTATTGGCACTTGAATCCAGGATCTATTGGAATGAAAGCTATGGCATGTTAAGTTACCAAGTGCCCCGAAATTTGAGCTGATAGAAAATGGGCCAAGAATGTTATTGAGCTCTCTCATAGTGTTAAGTAAGGCTTCTTTTCGGAAGTGGCACTTGGTGTTATATGCTTTTGCTCCAACTTTGTTATTTATAAGCGTGCCCAAAGCGTAGGGCTAGTGTCGGAGTGAGCAATTTACCGGTAAGACCGGATCGAATCCACAGAGACCGAAGGAATCCGAGCGTGAATATTGTCTTGCGC
>JAXBDA010001319.1:0-56981 GCA_036023075.1 Gaultheria prostrata
TTCACATTTTCCGTTAACAGAAGTCAGCCGACAAGACTGACAGGGGAGGTAAGTGCAATTTCAGAAACAAGAGGGGAGGTATCTGTTGTTGTCAGAAACCTCAGGGGAGGTAAGTGAAATTTACCCTTTTATTTACAACTTGTAATAAAAATTCAACAATTTATGAACAAAACTAATAACCAAACAGCGTGTCAACATCAATTTGAGGAAATTAGAGTGATATATAACTTTTTCCAAAACTTTGAACTACAACAAATTAGAAAACCCTAACTTACAAGATAAAACCTACTAATAGAGAAGAGAGTCTGGGGGATTTCTTACCCCTTTAACCTGTCCTTTTCTTTCTTCTTCTCCTTCTCCTTCACCCTTTCTCTGTAACATTTTTCCTCTCTCTCTCTCTCTCTCACGTAAACCAGTTCTTGTTCATCTATTCTTCTTCTTTTTCTTTTGCCTTTGTATTATACTCCCTCCGTTCCAATTTGATAGTATACTACGAAACTACGTGCAATTTTTTAACTAAAACATAATGTATTTACCAAAATAAGTTTTGAACTTTTTTTGCACCGTATTGAAGTTGTCAAGGTGATCTATCAAACAAGATCCATATTGTTTGTGAGTACATTATTTTTTAGTTTGAAAATTATACGTAGTTTCGTAGTGAACTATCAAATTGGAACGAAGGGATCGTCAAGAGAGAGAATATTAGACTGACATGTGTTTCATGCGAATTTAATTACACTTTTCCTCCTCCAATTCAAGAAATAATAATTAAACCATGCCAGATATTAACCATATACAATTATCCAAGTAAAATGCATGAATGAATATTTGGATTTCAAAACTCTACCCTCCTTACTAAAATATTTTGTCAGCGAAATAAAATTCGATAAATATGGCTTCGCATGTTTTCTTTTGTAATTTTTTTCATACTGTTATCATCAGTGACTGTAAAGTTAAGTAGTTAACGTGTCGTGTGTGATTTCTATGACCGAAAATAATTGTGTGCATACTATTTATTTGTCGGTAGCAAACCTGTTTACATCTTGCAAAAGTTTCCACTACAAAAGAAGATCGTACTGGTCAATAAAATCACAGATTGTCTTTGCTAATACTCCATAAAGAGAGCTTATCCTCACCCCTGACAAAGACCCCTGCCGGCCCCACTTCTACCCATTTAGCCCCTCCCCACCCCGACAACCCGACCCCACTCCACCCCACCGTTTGACTTTTTTTTTTCTCACCTACAATAACATTATATGTGATGTACTCCCTCCGTTACATAAAGTTTGTTCGGCAGGGAGTCTAAGGACTAAAAAAAAATAGATTTTCGTCAATAAAAAAAAAAAAATTTGCACAAATTAATAGATCAATATTTGTTGTATTATTTTGTGGAAAAGAAATATTATTTTTTTGATAAAGAACTAATTTTTTTGAGGGGAGCTTTTTTCGAGAAGGACATAGTATAGGGATTATTCATGCAATAAGGACATCAACTTTTTCCATAATGCCAACAGGACATTTGAGCAATAAGTGACAAAAATACCTTATAAGGGCCTTGTTTGGATAACACAAATAATGAATTTTCTTTTTTTTTCATATCTGATGGCGCAGATAACGTTATCTGTTGACCCTCCAGGTAGGGCCTTGTTTGGCTAACACAGAAAATGAATTTTTCATTTTTTTCAGACCTGGTTGCGTAGAAAACGTTATCTATTAACACAAAATATATCTTTTTCCTATTTTTTTCCCTGATTAACACAAAAATATGTCTTTTTGTTCTTTTCGAGCAAAAAAAAAAAGTCATGTAAAATAATTTTTCTGTCCTGAAATGTTGCGCCTTCTTTTTTTTTTTTAATTGTTGCAAAATAAATGACCGTTATAAAAAGTTAACAAATAAAATTTGGCACTTATTTTTTTTAGATTTTTTGAAATGTACAAAATTAAAAATTTTCAATTTATTTTTAACGAATAACAGTAACTAATTACCAAATATGTGTAAATCTGTACTATGTATCATGCGAGCAAAGCAAATATATATGGTAGTCTGTTGCAATCTAGCATCTGTTTCATGCAAATAAGAACAACAGATTACCAAATATGTGTACATCTGTACTCTGTATCATACCAGCAAAACAGACAGATATGGTAGTCTGTTGCAATCTGACATTTGTTTTATGCCAAAAATAGCAACAGATTACCAAGTATCTGTACATTTTTTCCCTGTATCATACCAGCAAGGCAGACATATATGATAATTCGTTGCAATCTGACCTTTGTTTCATGCCAATAACAGCAACAGATTGCCAAAATATTTGGACTCTGTATTACGCTAGCAAAGCAGATATATATGGTAGTCTATTGCAATCTTGCCTCTGTGCCAATAACAGCTATAGATTATGTACTCTATATCATGCAATCAAAATAGACATATATGGTAGTCTGTTGCAATCTGGCCTCTGTTTCTGCCAATAACAGCAACATATTACCAAATATGTCTACATTTGTACTCTTTATCATGACAACAAAACTAACATGGTAATCGGTTATTTGCATATTCCAACAAAATAAATAAATAAAAGTTATTTTACACCTTATTCCCTAGAAAATAACAAATAAAGTTTTCTATCCTCCTCAATTTCTTTTTAGTTTTTCTTGTGTTTTCGTCTTTCCCAAATTTTTGTCACATTTGTAGTACTCCCTCCGTCTCTTAATTTTGGTCCACCCTGGAAACGTGTATTTTTGCAAACATAAAAAAATTAATTTTTATAAATCATTTCTTGATTTTTTTTTTGCACCAAATTAAAGAGCACAATGAGCATTTTAATTTGGTGCAAAAAAATTTACAAACTTAATTATGAAAATAAATTTTATTTGAGTTTGAAAGTGCACGTTGTCCCGTAGTGGACCAAAATTAAGGGACGGAGGGAGTATATATTTTGGATTAATCATCCGTCTGAACTAGAGGAGTCTAAAATTAAAAAAAATATGACCAAAGTAAAAAAAAAATTCACTAAAGACTAAAAATTACCAAATTACCATTTTTTGTTTTTTTTTGCTAAAATGCCTAAACCCACTATACCCTACCCCAAAGATCCTAAACCCCCTAAAATTGAATTCCAAAATTGAACCCACCTCAAAATTGAAGAGAGAAATTAATTTTGTCCCATGCCATCAATTTTGTCCCACATGAGAGAGAGAGAGAGAGGGTGGGCAGAGGCGGCTCCACCTTAGGGTGAGAGTGGTCACCCGAACACCCTGGAATTTTTTTTTGTTAGAAATACATGTAATTTTTTTAATTTTTATTTATTTTTTGTCATTTGAACACCCTACCTACAATGTTTGAACACCCTACCCATAATTTTTTTGAACAAATAAGCTCACAAAATATTTAAATACGGAAACAATTAGAGCCCATTCCAAAATAAATAAGAAAAAGAGAAAATCTAAAATAAAAAGAAAAGAATAGAAACATGAAACATATGGGTTTTGATCATTCCGGACCCCCTGTCCGGAAAGCCCTATCCAACCTTGGTGTTCCACATCCCAGAATGAAATTAAAAAATAAACTACTTCCGCATATTATTTTTTGAGTTTCTTCACATGAAATTAAAGATCTCGATTAGTTCCCTAATTTGGTACGGAAAAAATAGAAAAAAATCATGTACGAAAGTACTTTATTTTTTTATCTGAAAATTACAAGTTTTTTTTATATCGGGAAGTACTTTATTTGGTGGCATTTGTTGATATTAGTAGATTTTTTTTTGGTTTATGTATGCTATGGTTGCTACCGTAGTATAATTTCTGAACACCTTCGCGAGAATTGCTGGAGCCGCCTCTGGGGGTGGGTTACGTGGGGTACTGAAAGTGACGGGATGATGGGCACATGTTGGGTGGGTCATATTGAAGGCATATTGAAAGTGTGGACAAACCCATTCTTGCCAAGTCTAAAGAACAAACAGAGATCAGCACGTGGAAGTGGAAGTAATAGTCAGGCTTTCTTTCCGCTTTTTTTTTTAATAATATGTCTTGATCATCAAGGGTATTTTTGTCTACTGTTGTCCTTGAGCCCTCAAAAATTCCCATCATTGTATTAGAAGCCGTAAAATAAGTTAGGGTGGACAAAAACCCATTAAAAGCCCCAAACTTGGCCTTTTGGACAATTGTTTGTTTTTTTGAGTCCTTGGACTCCGTGCCGGACAAACTTTGTGGGACGGAAGGAGTATGTTTTGACTCCTATGTGTCATTGGCATGATGTCTACAAGGCCAAACTTTTCCAATATTTTCCAACGAGCTATTTTCTTCCTTAAATTTCATATTTATTTAATTTCTTAAATATATATTTAATTTATTTAATGTATTTCTTTATTTATTTAATTAGTTATTTAATTTTAATTTTGTTAATGCTAAAGTAATTTTTTTTTTTTTTTACATTTAAATTTGACTTGATAGTTAAGATTTTTATGCTACTTTAATTAGTTAGTTTTGTCTTAACAGTGAATAAAAATTAAAAAATAAACTCTTCTCCCAGCGCGCTTAGTGTTGTACTATTTTTTTTTTTTTTTTGTCAAAAGGGAAAAGTGTTATTAATCTGAAAAGTATAAGCTTACATATAAGAAAGTTGGGGAAAAAACTGAAAGGCAAAATGAAAGTCCACAGACCGGACCAACCATCAGACAATTCTAATCAATAATAATAAATCTCCTCCAAATTCTAATCAATATGGCCTCCAAATTGCGGTCCCGCGCTATACCCATTACTTCGAACCAAAAATCCAGACGCGTTTTATATGGAACAGCCCATGGTTTAGCTTCTTCTGATGCATATTGCCACCACCATATTGGGATGGGTGGTACTGGATAATGAGGGTCTAAGAAAACTTACACAATGTGATCGCCAATACAAGCAATAGCTATTTCCCGCCGCTTGGGACTGGAACTGAAGGGGATCTCAATGGCAAGTGGATAAAACAACCCACAACATTCTCATCCATTGTATGAAGTACGAGATTGTACCTTGATGCAATGACGACTCACAAAGTCATGCACTCCATCCAATGTTGCTCTGGTGCCGGAGAGCTGAAATAATGCAGTAACGCTATTAGCTGGTTTGCGCCATTGTCAAATGGATAAATCGCATTGTATAGATCTTTATTTTGGTGGATCTCATCCATAAGCTCTACTCGTACTCGAGCCCAACCATCTTCAGTATACCCAAGGTGCGCGGCTATCGACCTGAATCCACAATGACCGTCAGATTGGACGTCAACAGTGTAGGAAATATAACGCTGAAATTCCTTAGGTAATCACTGAATGTAGCGATCAGGATGGGTGGAACTGGATATTGAGTAGGGGTCGGTTGAGTGTTGCGAACCCCAAACCCCCTCCCACGTCCCCCTCTCCCTCGCAATGTTACTGATTCTGAAGTGGATCTTTCTACAGAAAAAAGGTATGCGTCGTCTGCTTTGCTCATCTCTACCTGCAGGTCGACCTTTATGTTCTGTGTTGTATGCAACTCCAATGGAACGATAATATGCAAGATCGTGCGCGCATGGCAATCCATATGTTATTTTGATAGGACAGTTGCAATAACCGGTTAGGAGGGGGGATGCTTCTTCAGCGCATTTTAGCTGCTCATCGATTTTCTCCATTGCCTCTAATGAAATGCGACACCTTATTTGATCATAAATGTCATCACATAATTGTTTGTGGTGTGGAATGTTGATCGATTTCTGGAACGACTTCTGAATAGACCTGAGCTGAAGGTCTAACATCTTTTCTATTTTATCAAACGATGTTTGTAGGTTCGACATGGTATCCCCCAAATACATCTTCAGCCTCGCATGTGCAGACTCCACCATGTAAAAGAATAATGCACTATTTTAAATAGGAAAGTTTTAAAAAGTATTCCTTAGTGTAATACAATAATGCACGGAATTTAATTAGTAAAGTTAAAAAGTGACTATACCTTTGACTTGTATGGCTTCCGAGGTGCATACATGTATCTGTCCATGCTGAAATAAACCGCTCACTGTACGGACTTAACCATGTATTCCACAGGTAATTTAGGACACGCGAAAATTGTATATACTCCTCGCACATGGCCTGCCACTTCTGTTGGTAAGATGACTGTGTCGATGATCTAATCAGCGAGTGCCACGAATGGAAAAAGTCTTTAAACGCCAGACCAAGCATAGGGGTACAATTCTTCATCACGCAAAGATTTTTGTGCCAAATATAAAGGAAGTGACTTGCCATGGGAAAACATGCTTCAATGGCGTTAAGAAGTGCCAAATCCCGATCGGAAACAAAAAACAATGGCAATGGTGCCCCTTTCCAACCATCCACTTCTTTAAGGTATCCAAGGCCCATGTTAGTCGCTCTACCTTCTCATTACTAAGATATGCGAACATAAGCGAGTAAGTTAGCATTGTGGATGTGATACCCACAACCTCCACTAGTGGCATCCGATACTCATTGGTCTTGTATGTGGCATCAATGATCAACACGAACGAAAAATTGACAGATACCTCTAGGCTTCTAGGATTAACCCAAACAATATCTGTGATTTCGTTGGTGTCTGGGTTTGTAATATAATCATGGAGGTATCATTTCTTAATTAATTGGTCTAAGACATACAGAGTAGAAGTTAGACCCGCCCGTTTGGCTTCCTTGTTTTTGGAAATGGCGTTGAAAATACTCCTAATTCCCGTAATGTTTGACAGGTCTTTTTGCTTCAAAATACTAAGAATTTCACGGGGCGCGGTGCTATTGGTCATGTCGACCACAAATTGTTTCTCCATTGGTCTTAACCTTGACGGGTACTCGTGGCCCTCAAAATGTTGCGCAGGTTCATGGTTATAGAAACCACAGGAAACCCTTAAACCCCACTTGACACTGTCTGGAGGTATTGGTTTACCTCGCAGCTCAAATGGGCAATCGCATTTTTTAATACCAGTAGTTTTAGACAAGGGTTTCCCTTCAGCCAGATAGCGTGGCGGTTTATACTTTACTCCTCTCTCACAACCAAGAATGCACTTCCGCTGCTTGCCGCCTTTTAAATTAGCAAAATTTTTAATAATCACCACAGTACCATTTTCCATACCAACTTTTTTCGCCCAATCTATCATTTCTCCTCTACTTTCAAAAATCTACAAAAAAATAAAAAAAACGAATATGTATCAATAAAATATTATCCAGTCTTAAAGATTACCGAATTTAACGAAACAATGTACAACATGTAATGTATGAAATCTATTTTCTACATATGAAGCTTTTCTTTCTTGAAATCTATTTTCTACATATGACTCAAACGCTTTTTACAGTTATGATATTATTTTAATAATCTTTAATTTTTAACTCAAATTTTATTCTTATTAGTAGTTTTGAAATTGTGCATGAAAGCCATAACGTGTTAATTGCACTTTGTTAGAGTATTTGATAAAGCACTACGAATATGACATGTAAAAGTAGGACCATATATGGAGTTTCTTTTACTATTTTTTTTTACTGGTATTAATGTTTTTTGTTTTGGCTTTATATCTTACCAGTCAGAGATGGCATGTAGTTTCACTAATTTCTTGAACGCTACTTTTAATTTTTCTTAGCTAAAAGTATGCAAAAAATATATATCGTAGTTTATTTTCTTTATTCGCCTTTTTATACTATATACATTCCAACGCTAGTCTTTATTCAAGCCTTTTACCGTAATTACCTTGTAAGTAATTGATTTTGAATAAAATAAAAACATGTTGTGCATGAGGCAATAATATAGTCATGATTTCGAAATGAAACTGTAAAAAAAATAATATAGTCATGATTTCTAACCTGCTCAGTGGTAAACTCAGGTGTATAATTGCGACCATTGTAGGAGATGCTCTCCTCACAGGGAACGTCATTCTCTACTGACCAACTATCTGAAACTGAAAAGTTGTAGCCATCCATAATGTTGTTCTATAAATTACAAATATAGTGGGAGATATTGTTCTGTGATTGTGTGAAGTAGTGGGAGAGGGAGAATTACGAAAATAAGGTGAGCGAACACTACTTGAATTTGCTACACATGATACAAGAGGAGAACACTACTTGAATTTATACACCAAAATTTCATGAGATTTCAGGGGCACACATTCAAATGGCACATCAAAGTTTCTGCCATAATACCCCAAAATGTCATGACATTTCAGGGGCACACATTCAAAGATGCTGGCGTTATCAGATTCTACAGGAAATGGCACACATTCAAATGCCTTTTGGATATGAGAAATGCTAACGGGTGCAATATTGCGCCCATTAATGGTATAAAAAGGTATACTTGTGGGTCCCACTTATACCTTTTCGAATTTAAATGTTCACCGACAAAAAAAAATCTCTAAAAAATATAATAGATTTTTTTATTGACACTTCATTGAGCTGACAATTACAAAATAAAGACAAAAAAATACACACTTTAATGTTCTTTTTTACTTTTCAATATATTTTTACACATTTCTATATATTTTTCATACATTTTAATAATTTTTTTAAAATTTAACGACAACTCAATTGGGTGATTTTAGAATTTTTTCCAATTTTTTTATTTTAATTTCTCTCTGGGGTTGCAACCAACTTGAAAGCATCAAAAGAGCTGTGTCAACACCGCAATACTGAGACGATGGCACGATACCATATGCCTCACGCATATCAACATCTTTATTTTGTTCTTTGTGCAATTATTGCGTCATGTTCCCAATAGCAATTGGCATGTACCCATATACTACAATAACTAATTAACAGAGGGAAGAATTTGGAGGGGTGTGGTCCGGTTGGTCAAGGGGTGGGGTCCAGTTGGTCAGGGGTGGGGATGGTTAAATGGGTATTAGGGTGGTGGGGCCGGGAGGTGAAATATACAGTGTACTGTGTGCACGCACATGATTAAGGGTGTGTTTTTTTCTTTTGCTATTGATATATATCAATATCAGTGGAAGTAGAGCAGTCCACGGATCGGTTCCGAGCGGATCAGTTCGGTTCTCAATCCGATCCGCTCATGGCGGATTATCGTTTTGTGCATTCGCAACCCATCCGTGAGTGATATACGGATGGATCGGTTCGGTTGCGGATCAGGCGGATTTGACGGATCAAAGAAGGATTTGGGCGGATCGAACTTGAACTGCATCCGCCAAAATAAAAATATTAGAATCAGCATCCATCTGTAACATACCTCGGGTGAGTTCGGGGATGGTTCAGTTTGGGCGGATTGGACGGATTGGGCGATCCGTTGGGTAGCCGAGAGGGTTAGTGGGGGAAGTAGTGAGTTAGTTCAGAGAGGGTCTAGAAGTTATCCATAACCCTAAACCCCAAACGCCTCTGCCGAGGCTCGAATCCTGGTCTCGTTTGTGGGAGAACTAGAAAATAACCATTAGGCTACAAGCCTTTGGTCATCAAGGGTGTGTTTGGAACATGGGGATGGATAGGAAAATGAAGGGAAAATAATAAAGACAAAAATGAATAAATATCAATTAGCTTTTGTAACCTAGAATAGGTCAGAAAAAATATTACTACAACTTTTATTGAAAAATGAATATCAATAAGAAAAGTGAAAATTTTATATTTATTAATTTGTGAAAACAAAGTTAAAATTTGTTTGACAAAATTACCTTTTTTTTTAAAAACCCGGTTAACAGTTTAAGACCGTGACTTATTCTGTGTTTTGCACTCTATGGCGTCAACTATATATTTTAGTGGATTGAAATTTTAACTGATCAAAAAATATAGTACAAAAGTAGCAATTCATGTTTCTCATATGGAGTCGGCTGAGCCGTCACAAATGTTAAATGTACCCAGCATCGCCACTGCTTGTTCGTACCTTTCCTCCACCGATTTTCATGTTGCGCATGTTCATGCAATCGAGGTCACTTAGGAGGTAAACAATTTAAACAGAATGCACTCTACTTTCTTTTCTTTTTTTATTTGATTTTGGACTTAATTAACGTGTATATGTATACCAGTATTTTATACATGCATACTACTTATAACGATAAATACAAAAAAGATATGTCTACCAATAAAAAAAAACTGTGTCACAGCCGGTTTGGCGTGGCAACCTTGGATTGATCATTGGGTATTTGGACATCATCTAATGCTAAAGTAGACAACCATAAAGGGAAATTGTCCCTCCAGGTAATCATACTAGCATCAGATAGGGAGTGCTTAGCCACTGAATGAGCTACCCTGTTACAATCACGTTTAACATAGAAAAAACGACAAGAAGTAAAATAAGAGGCAAGATGAATGCAATCTAAGATAATCGAATCACGATCTGTAAACACTGTACTTCCCTCCAGCGCTTGAACCACTTGCTTTGAATTACCTTCCACTATGATCCGGGATAGCTCCAAGTCCGTGCAAATCCTTCATTCGTGTGTTTATTATATTGACTCCGTTTGAATTGTAATGGGTAGATTTTTTAGGGGGTAGTTGCTCGCTCGATGATCCTCCCATTATATGTGCCAAGTTGACCGTTGCGGAGTCAATCCAGCTGTGTGAGAGGTAAATATATTGCACAACGCATCGTGCATATTTTTTTCCAAGATTATAAATTTAATTTATTTCTGTACGTTTCTCTTTCCTAAACCGAAAATTCATTTACTGTAGATGTGGAGATTACGTTTATATATGCACGTTTGTCTTTCCTAGAAAACTCTCCGAAAATTTGCTTTATATATATATATGAGGCCGGTTCCCCTTACACTTAAAATAACACAAAAAATGAAACACAAATTTATGGAACTCACTCTTCCGGGCCCCACTGTGAAGTTCTGAACCATTGATCTTGTTTAAATGAGTAAAATAGGAAGTCCTGCAAAATTTCAGCTCAATCGGATATCGAAATGTGCTTGATCCAATCAGTTTTGCAAAAATTGTGACAGGAAACAATGTTTTTTAAACTGTTTGAATCAAACACTTACCGATATCCCATTGAATTGAAATTTTGCAGGACCTCTTATTTTACTCATTTAAACAAGATCAACAGTTCAGAACTTTACAGTAGGGCCCGAAAGAGTGAGGTGTCATTTTTTGTGTTATTTTAAGTGTGAGAGGAACCGGCCCCTATATATATAGGATCCCCTTCTAATAAGGGGCCCTTATTGAACTTTACCATAAGGACCAAGCCAAATTTCTTGTTTCCGGACCTAATTTTGACAATCCAAACCGCTCAATGTTTTTAAAACGTGTTTTTAAAGGCCCCCACGAGAAATCATAAAAAAAAATACCCGGAAGGGCTTGATCCGATCAGTTTTTGATAAAAACGCTATATAACATTTTTTTATCGAAAACTGATTGGGTCAAGCCCTTCCGGGTATTTTTGTTTCATGATTTCTCGCTGGGACCCTTAAAAACACGTTTTAAAAACATTGAGCGGTTTGGATCGTCAAAATTTGATCCAGAAATGGGAGGTCCTTATGGTAAGTTCAATAAGGGGCCCTTATTGGAAGTGTATATATATATAACAAATGATTTTTTACTCTCCGAAAATTTTTCTTTCAATCTCGAACGGTTCGGATTTTTACATCTAACGGTTCGGATCGTCTCGGATCATCGAAATTCAATCTCGAACAAAAAATCCCTTACACAAAAAATGACACCTCACTCTTTCGAGCCCTACCGTGAAGTTTTGAACCGTTGATCTTGTTTAAATGAGTAAAATAAGAGGTCCTGCAAAATTTCAATTCAATGGGATATCGGTAAGTGCTTGATTCAAACAGTTTAAAAAACATTGTTTCCTGTCACAGTTTTGGCAAAACTAGTTGGATCAAGCACATTTCGATATCCGATTGAGCTGAAATTTTGCAGGACTTCCTATTTTACTCATTTAAACAAGATCAATGGTTCAAAACTTCACAGTGGGGCCCGGAAGAGTGAGTTCCATAAATTTGTGTGTCATTTTTTGTGTTATTTTAAGTGTGAGGGGAACCGACCCCATATATATATATATATATATATATATATTATATATAATATATCGAGTAAACAATTTTATGTCAACATTCCGAAAATTTTCTTGTCTATATATGCATCATTAAAAGACTTTTTTTTTTTTAAAGAAATAAAAGAGATACTTATTGTTTTTGGAAAAAAGGAGATTTTTCGGCAATATGCTAGAAAAGGAATTGGTTATTTGTGCCTATATATGGAGCACCAGTCTTCGTTAGTTTACTACAGATTAGACGAGAGAAAGGAGAGAATCTATACATTTGGTTTTTTTCAAGAGAAGGAGCACATATATTTTTGTTTTCCGAGAGAAGCAAGAGATGCAAAGGTAGAAAATCATAATTTCAATTTCCAAAAGAAAGAAAGCTTCTCCATCTTGTTTGCTGGCAGATGTCCACGTAGATTGCTAGAATAAAGGAGATGAACTAGCTGTGTTTATTAAAAAAAAAAAAATCGAGACCACTTTTTCATTGTGCATCACTTTCTCTCAAGGAATACACCTCATATCATATCATTCGTTGTTCGTTTTTCGTGGTGCCGTATACTGCTGTGGCCCAATCTTTTGGATATTGATTCGGAGCCGGTTGAATCCGGAGATCGGACGTGAAGTCTGTGGTTTATCTATTGAATCTTGAAGAAGCTCTGGGAGCATCGGAGATTGGCGAGAATAGGTAAAGGCTTGGGTAAGATTTTTACTATTTCGTAATCTGTACTTCTTTTTGATTAATAAAATAAAGCAGTAGTGTTAGGCCGTGGTTTTGGCTTAAGGTTATTTAGGACCCTAAGTTTTTCCACGTAAATCGTGCGTCTCTTGTCTCCATTTTATTTTCATTATACTACTTGTGGTTTGGTTTATATTAATCAAGATAATCAACAAGTCTAATTTAAAAAATTTTAATCGGTCATTCTTCTTATAAATTGATAATTTTTATCAAAACTCCTATTCACCCCCTCTAGGAGTAAATTGAATGCTTCCGCATTATTTCAGGATCATTTGAAGGATGTCATAGGAGCTCCAATAAGTGCGCCACTCATATCACGAGCAGCAAGACCAACTCCCCCAACTCCATTCCGTAAATCTAAGGCGTCGTCCATATTAATTTAATCACACCGAGAGGGGGAGGCTGCCACCGTAATATCTGGGATTGAGTAGATAGTTGCACACGAGCAGTTTTCATCGAAGCCTCACTTTCCTTGAATTCAACCCACGCAGCAGAGGCCTTCCCATGCAGACCATTGTTGATGATCGAAATGGGCAGAATTGCGACCCTTCATATGAACCAACAAAGCACAGTAGCAAAGGCTATTAAATCACCCCCATTTGTTGCAGGGAAATATGAAAGAGTAAACCACCATTCACTAGAATTTTAATTGTTTCTAGTCCTTTGTAGCGTTAGGGACTGGGAAGAAAGATCCCAAACCTCTATAGCTCTTTTGCACCGAAACAACACATGTTCAATAGACTTAAATTCTTTATGACAATAAGAACAAAAAGGATCAACATCAAGTTGTTTCTGATGAAGGTTAGCAAGAACAGCTAATGAATTGTGTAAACACCGGCAAATAAAGTGCGACACCTTGTTTGGAACTAGGATCTTCCAAACTGAGCTCCAATCGAACCTACTATGGCTACCACCACTAGTCTCCCCTTTCTCTCTAGATCTTGATGAGCCCCTAATATTGTACATATCCAGGCTCATCTAGCTCGTTTAGATCAGACACATGCGTGTTTTAGCGTTTGATATGATTGATGTTGCGCAAAGTGTGTTTTTGATAGTTTCAGGTAAAATCATGGAATAAAGCGCATTTGAAGCGCTCCGGGACGAATCCCAACGATCCGAGGGCCACGTGTCCCATGTCATCCCACCACCGAGCCTCGAGAGCCAAGACACGAAGATTTGGCTAAGGCTCGAGAAGTTCAAAGGACACTCGATCATGCCGGAGGGCTAAATCCGTTTCCAAAGGCTTGCAAAGACTCCCGGTTATATCCGGAAGTACCCAAGGTCCCTCAATGCCATGGAGGACAATCGCCGAAGCTTAGAAGTCGACTGAATGAGCTTTGGAAGGTTCAAGGAAGGCCCGGAACAAAGGAACAAGAAATCTGGAGCTATGAGCCTCGAGCAAATTCGACACACTGATAGGAAAATGCTCATTTCTCTCAAGATACAAAGGCCATGAAGATGAGGTCAATTGGGTTTGAAAGTAGACTCATAGAGCTTTCCAACGGTTCAAGAAACACCGCATTCCGAGTTCGGACGAAGCCGGAGCGTGCCCGCGAAGTTGGTTCAGCCTGAAGCAAATCTGGGTCGACCCAAACATAATCTGGGTCGACCCAAAACATTTAGTGGAGGAACAGAGGGTTTTGGGTCGACCCAAACACAATCTAGGTCGACCCAAAAGGGCTTCGTCCAGTTTTTTGGCCAACTTTTCAGACCTTCCATTTATGGAAAGTTTCACCTTTATGGCACCTTTTGGGATATTTTGAGAGAGAGGAAGACCAACTTTGTATATATCTCTCCTCTCTCTTCCTCTCTCCTCTCTCCTTCACATTAGCTTTAGTTTACTTTTAGTCTTTTTCTCTCTCTTCTCTCTCCTCCATTGTTGGGGAGAGTTTGAAGCTTGCATTTCCTTAAGAACTCAAGTAAGTTTAGCTTGTCCTTTAATTTCTCATTTATTAATAGTTCTTGTAATCTCCGGAGCTTTATATAAATCTAGTTTATTTCCGTTTTCATCGGTTAATTCTCGTTCTTCATTTTCTAGTCATTTCCTTTGAAAACTCAAGTTAGTAATGTTTGTTTGTTAATTTCTCAAAGTTTAATGTTCTAGGCAAGTCTAGGATCTTCATATAAAATCAGTTTTTAGAGTTATTCGTCATGTTCTTTATTTCCTTCAAATTTCTAGTCAAGTTTTCTAGTATGTTGTGTGAGTAGCTTAGTAGGCTTGGTCATGGGGTGATTAGCACCCCGTGACTTAGGTTGATTTGCTCTCCTCGCCATGTGGTAAACATTTCTTGTTTAGTAAGTTGCAGGTTCATCTTTATGTACCAAAATTGGGGGTTGTTAACCTCATTGATCGCACGTAGGCAAGAGCTACGCTCCTTGCCACGTGGGATGCTTTGGGCGATGTCACCCTCGGGATTTGCCAATTTCTCAAAGAACCCTAAACTTTACCGAACACCATTTCTAGTTCAAAGATGAGTTCAAAAGCCAAATCTTCCGTTCGGAGATGTTTAACGACATCTCCGAGCCGGTTATTTTAGAGGAGAATGAATTGACCCGAGTCATGGGTGTTGAAATTCCCTAGACCTCGCCTTAGTTTTAATTAGTCTCTTCATATTCCGAGTCGTTCTCGAAGTCGAGAGAATTCCACCCCAAATCACAAATTCAAAGTTTGCCGCTTCAAGGCTAAAAAACCATCACGCGCAAGACAAGTTTCACGCTCGGTACGTTCGGTCCACGTGGCTTCAATCCGGTCTTACCGGTATTATGCTATCTCCGACTTAAGCCCTACGCTTTGGGCACACTATTAAATAACAAAGTACGGAGCAAAGCACTTAGCTCAACCACGTGGCTCAAAATGTTAACCTCGAGTTATACAGTAGTTTCTTGGGTTTCCTTGTATATCGAATTCCCTTTCTATATATCACTAATTTGGGATATCACAATGACTAAGAAATAAATGTGATTGATACTTGGACAATTGCTAACATCCGATTATCAAAGATTTCTGAATTTGAAATGTGACTACAATATTTATTTATTTTTTTTTGCCATAGTTTAGGAGTATGTTAGTGTTAGTGTGTTAGTCCACAGGGGGTCCAGAGGCTTTCCATAGCCCAAGGACCACAAATCCACCCACCGCCCCTCATGGGGCTCGAACTCACGCCTCCACTGAGGAAGGCAGTGAGCCGTGCCAACTGAGCTACAAGCTCATTGGCTAATGTGACTACAATATACAAAGTTGGAAAAAAGAGTAATTCTACATCTAACCAAATTTTAAGTTCAATTGGAATTTTTAAAATGATTACTAGAGGACTCGTAGCCGTGCTTATGCCTTACTTTTAAGGATTTCTTATGTCCATGTCGATCTAGATTCTTCATAACTTATTGTACCTTATCTGCTATCTAAACAGGGACGCACGCTTATGGTTATATATAAAAATGTTTACACCCAAATTTGGCACAAAATTATAACGATGCCGAAAAGTATATTTTCGGACGAGATTGTGCCAAACCAAGTAATGACCCATTTTAGTTTCAATGTAAATGGACCCATTTGACTTTTTCGTGAATGTCATAACCATTTGGTTTAAGCCCAATGGGTGATTATTATTTTAAAGGCCAGTCAATTGGCCCATTATTCTCTCTACGCACATGTGGAAATATGGGATGGATATCCACTACCTCCACATCCCATAAAACAAAGGAAGTGATTTTCCCCCATGATCTCGATATCGCATGGTAAAAGAGAGTGGGTTAGTACATAACCTTCAATAACCCCAACAAGGAGGGAAAACAGCAAGGCATGGGACTCATAGCAACTCGTGGTGAAGGTGGGAAATGCTTTGGCCATGCGGCAACACTTCAAAGGAGAAGTTGGCGCCAAAGGCCAATGACTAACAACATAGAGCCTATAAATACAAGTTCTCAAGACTAAGAAAGGGTTCCACACCCATCAAAGCCTTGCACTTACAAACACTTCAACTTTTCTCTAAGTTATTTCCTCAACCACGTTGAGATCTTTACCTCACTTCCACCCTCGTGGATTTTACATTTTCCTCCACACTCGTGGATTTGTGTAACCACAACATTGTTAATCCCATTAATAAACTTGTTTCTTCTTTTATTTACCTCGTTGTTTACCTATTTTCCATATCGTTTGGGAAATTATAAGTCGTCTTCGTTCAGGCACAATCGAATCATCCTGTGACTCTACCCTTTGGGTCACGCGCAATCGTTTTCATACGAAGTCAGACAAGGCACGCAAGCCTTACAATTAACTCGAACTGTCCAGCTAGCACGCCCTATCACAAATCACTCAGGCGTTCGCAATTTCATTTGACGCTTTTTTCGTGAAACATTTTTGGGACGCCAATGAGACCCCAATTGACAAAGGTGAACAATGGGATCTAGACGACAAGGTGCCCAACCAATACCAACTGGACCTCCTCCACAGGATGATCCAGAGTTACATCCATAGCTGCACCCAGAGGCGGCAATACATGAAGAAGCAGAACTTGAAGCAACCCTTCATGAATCCAAACGTTTACAAGAGGCAGGAAACTCTGTCCCGCCTCAAGTAAGTATTCAAGAACTGAATGAATCAATGGATAGAATGCGCAACCACGTGTTTGTGGCTAACCATTAGGGGTGAAACCGGTCTGATTTGGTCTGGTGCCGGCATATTTTCTACTGAACCGGAAAAACTCGGTTAAGGAAACACATGAAACCAAAATCGGTTTTTAGAGTCCGGTTCAGCCAGTTCGGCCAATTTCAAACCGAAAACACATGAGCAACAAGATCCAAGCCTCAATAAAGATCAACAAGATCCATGCAACAAACCCAGTAAGAGTTTCAGAAAATCGGTAAATCCCATGAAGGGTTTAAGAAAATCCAAGGGGTTTGAAGTTTTAAACACTAAATCGGTAAATCCCATGAAGGATTTCAGAAAATCCAAGGTTGAACTAAAAAAAACGAGTTTGCAACTCGATTTAGTGTACAGATCGAGAGAGAGAGAGGGGGGGGGAAAACACGGAGTACACCACGACGACGATGACCCAGCGGTTTTAGTGGTGAAGCTAATCTCATATGGGAGGAAAGAGAGAGAGGACTGGTAGGTTGCCACTGTAGTAGAGAGAGGGAGGTGCAAATGAATTTAGGGTTGGGAGTTGGGACCTAGGGTGGGTATAAAGGCAATATATATATATCCAGTTCGAACCGGTTAAAAAACCTCCAGAACCGGGAACCGAACCGGTCAAGAAAAAAGCCGGAAAAAAAAAACCGGTTCGGTCCAGTTTTCTTTTTCTTTTTTTTTTCACCCCTACTAACCATGAAATGTCTCGAGACATTTCTCACTCAGTGAGTTCAGCCATGAACGGGATAAGAGACGCTAATATCCAACTTTCCGAAAGTGTTGGACATTTAACTACTAACGTCAATACAACGTCCAAAAGCCTCTCCAAAACCCTTAACAATCATATGGCTATCATGGTGAAGGAGAGTAAAGGCAAAGAGAACGTAGAACCTTTTGGTGTTTTTTAGAACAACAGGCTTTGAAGGGTTACAATCCTCAACATCAGCCCTTATATCAGGCTTCAAGCTCCAATACCCCTGTTCAGGGACAACTTCCAAAGCAAGGGCTAAATCTCAGAGAACAGTCCCCATAAAGGCCTCCTGAGAATCAAGCTAAACGATTCATGTTGGGAGGCAATTCTGGTATAAGGCATCCACATACGAATCAAGGTTATAGGCCTCCATGTTGTCTGGATTCGTATCCCGTGTCTATATCTATATCTGTGCTTCTGAGGTTGGAACCCACTCTGATGCATGGGCAAAAGCGGCAAACCAAATAGCATACCGTGGTCAAAATGTCAATCTTTCGCAAATGAGAGGGAAGCATGTTCATTTGACATGAAGTTCACATTTGTGCATACCGGTTAGGAGGGTAGTGCCATTAACTCACGAATTTTCTACCTGCACTAACCAATATACACACCCGCCTCCAAGTAACTATTGGGACATTTAGTTTATCTACGGAAGTCGGAAATAGGCTGTTACTGGATGCTATCAATTACATAAATTAGGTAAAAATTATGTAGTGGAGGTAAAAACTATGTAGTTGATGCTGGCTACACAACTATGCTTGGTACCATGCGTCATATTGTTAACAAAGATATCACTCGTCTAATTTTAATAGACGACGACGTAAATATAGTGCTTATTTATATCAACCTTGAGGGCAAGGTTTTTTAGAAGGGAGTAGACATAATAGATACGCTTCATTTTATTCAAGAATTTATTGTATTTGGTATATCAAGTAAAAGAAATTATGTACATACGAGTTCTGGGTGGTGGGGTTAGATAGTGAGAAACTTAGTTCCCCCGTGTTGTAGGGTAATTGGTAAGTAGTAATTAACTGGGACTATGTAATCATTCTTTGTGTACAATGAAGGATGACGTTGGATGTAGTCAAAGTCTGGAAGATCGTTCTCCAAGCCAAGAATAGCCATAACTGCTCGGGATAGTTCTTACCTAATCTTAATTCAATAAGTGATTACTCGTTTGTAACGTAAAGTAATGAAGTCAAGTTCTTCTCTAATTGGAAATCCTACCCTACCCCTACCAGTGGAACTTTTACCCCATTTTCTTCCGATACAATTATCTGCTACTAGAAGGTTCAGATCACTATGTTGAACCCTCTTTGTAACTTATTTCTCTTGTTTCTTACAAAATCCATGACTAGATTCTGAGAAACTGCTTTGAACTAAATTTTGAATTCCAAATTTCCAATACCAAAAGAAGTACCAAGAGACATTAACAACGAGAGAAAGAGTCATAAGACTGACCTTGGCAACCATGCGTTGGAATGTGATGTCTTCGTCATCTATCCTATCCTTCCCCTTCCCCAATTTCCTATCTGTAAATATAAATCCAAAATAACATCGACGAAGATAATTACTTGACCGAGGGATAAGTATTTACGCCTTTGTATGAAAGTATATGCACAAATTTAGGTATCTGTAAATATAAATCCAAAATAACATCGACGAAGATAATTACTTGACCGAGGGATAAGTATTTACGCCTTTGTATGAAAGTATATGCACAAATTTAGGTATTTACGCAACTATCTTTACCTTTAGGATCAGTGAGATTGGTGTACTCTCGAACTTCTCTTCCAGCCATGTTAAAATTGCTTTCGTCGTCGGAAAATTCAATCAAGAGCCCTCACTACCCCGCCAAACAAAATCTGTCGCCTGAGTTCAAATGTCAAGAACAAACCAAAACCAGAAGAAAAAAACACTCCGAATGTGTGCAGTGGGTAGAAACCAATTTGACGCGTAGGGAGTAATTAATTTTAGAGCTGAATCCTACCGATTATACCTGTAGTAGCTGGTGAGACCTAATCGCCCCTCCGGAAGCGATATACTGCGGGTGAAAACAAAAGCCGAGACGGGTTTTACTTTTACCTGTCTCGAAATAGGAATAGTCGAGAATTTCATTTTAACCCCTGACCTCTCACTCAAATCACGCAAAGACAGCCCAGCTTTTAAAAATGTCAATTAAACACGGCTAAACCACAGAAAAACACACATCAATATTCTCCTTCCAAAAACATACAGAAAATGCTAACATATACCTTTTTGGGGCATCGGACTCGAGCATGCCGATTACTTGCAGCCTTTTGATCGCTTTTCTTCTCAACTTGGCATTAAGGGGAAAAAACATCTCTCATCGAAAACATCACCATCAACGAACTTGGCTTCCACAACTTTCTTTTCACCAACACCATATCTCACTTCCATTTCTCATGGACCTTCCCAAAATCTCAAACCCCTAATCCCATAAAACCCCCTAACTCTTTCTACCCTTAAAAACCTAATGTGTTTGGTTTGATGGAATAAACTTTGGAACGAAATTATTATTCCGATGGAATATCTATTCCGGTGTTTGGTTCATGAATAAATGAAGGAATCTGTATTCCAAAAGGAATAGATATTCACCCAAATGAGAGAATACATATTCCATTAAAAATGACAGGAATTGTAATTCTAATCCTTGCCACATTCTATACCTCGCCACATACGTATTCCATCTTTCCTCTCTCGCTGAACCGATCCACATCCCCGACTCAACATATCGATGATCAACAGTTCTCTCTTCCTCTGAACCGCGATCGAAGAGCTTCACTCTCCTCTCCTGCTAGTACATATTCTCTCTCTCTCTCTCTCTCTCCTCGCTTCTGGTACCGCTTCCGTTCAATTGTTCTCATTTATTTTTTGCAGAATTTTGGTTGTCACTGTGTGATGAGGTATTAAGGATATGAAAATTACAGTAACCTACCTTTGATTTACTATCACTTAAGTTATGTGATTCTATGGATTGTCGTACAATGACCTAGATTACCAATTTCCGGTCCTTCCCTTGAACCTATTTGATGAAATGTTTCAATGAGAAAATCCTTTTGTCATAGTTAGTCAAACTCCTCATGTAAAGGCACTACAAAAAAATTGTTTTACAGTGGCAGCGACAAATTGTCATTGAATCCAAAAAAAATGTCACTATTGGATTCAGTGACAGAAAAAAAGGTGTCACAGCGATGTCACTCCAAGTGTGTTGCTAAAGATCTACAGTGACGATAAGTGGAAGGCTGTCACAAAACTCAATCACCTTTAGTGACATATAGAATGTTGTCATTATATGTGTAGCTTTTGTGACAGTTTGGCATGTCACTAAATGGGGAAAACATCATCACTACATATAAAGGTTGTCACTAAACTAAATTTCTGGAATAATAGAAAATTAAGTTTTGTGACAACAAACCTTATGTCACTAAACTTAGAAACAATAGTGACAAATTTCAATGTCACTAATCTTAAATTTGTTTCATGGAAAAGACTACTAGAATTTCTTTTGTGTCTTTTTATTGCCACTAATTAGAAGCCAAACCACATTAGATCAGTGACAATCCATTATTTGTCACAAGCAATTCATCTCTTTTCCCCTAATATATGGTGCACATACTGCAGCAAAGATGTAAACTAAACTAGCTTCATACATTCAACATAGTAAAAGAGTCCAAACCAACTTCCGAACATCTGTTAATTACAATAATTCAAGAGTATCTTCGCTTGAAGAAAAGTTCTAGGAGCCCACATTAAATCTCCCAAAAGATGTTCTCGACCTACATACTACTACAAAATATGAACGAGGAGACACCAAAAATAGAAGTATTCATTTGCCGCTTGAAGATGTCGAAGTAGGTCTGACCAAAAGATTCTTCTCTAAGCATTTTATGGCAATTCATCATCTGTACAATACACAAAGAAATGGAATTTTCTATACGTTATAGTCAAAATTAAATAGAGGAACAATTATCAATTTGAAACTAGAAGAACAACCATCTATTTGACTAAAAGAGGAAAATATAATATGTAAAGACCGGTAAAATTTTATTTATTTTTCATAAATAATATTGGGGTAATGTGTGGAATTACGTATAATGATAAAATTGGTTAAGTGTCGTGATGATATATGTAGTGTGTGATATAAGGACTAATTTGGTTTACACAACTCAAATGGGGGGCTTGTAGTGTAATTTTTATAACTCTTTTGGATTGTGTGGTGTGGGTGTGTGTATATTATGTGTGGAGGAGAAGAGAGAGACCAAAAAGCACTCCCTCCTCCCCCAAAAATCAGCTGACCTAATCTTTCTCTCTCTCCATAACTCTCCTTCATCATCTCTCCCACAAAATCAAGACAAATCTTGAGTTCCAAACTTGGTACCTTCACAAAAGCTTCTCAAAAACTCGAGCTCTATGCGTTGGTGTACTCGTTTCACCCCGGAGTTTGAAGGATTTCACTTGGAGTTGGAAGCTAGGGTTAGGGTGATGAGCCCCTTAGATTGTACCTATATGGGCTCATCTACCTCGTTTTGATCACACACGCGCACGTTTTAGCGCTTGATATGTTTGATATTGCGCAAGGTGTGCCTTTTGTAGTTTCAGGTGAAAATTGAAAAGGGCGCATTTGGGGCATAATGGGATGTGTCCCGAGGATCCAAGGGCCAAGAGCCCCATGGCATTCCATCACCGAGCCTCTAGTGCCATTGCACGAAGATTTGGCTAAGGCTCGGGAGGTTCGGAGGTCACAAGATCAAGCCGGGAGGCAAGAGGGTGACCAAAACATGAAGGATCAAGCAAAAAGACAAGGGTATCGATACCCCACAACATTGGTATCGATACCAATGTGACCCAGTTTGTGCCAGAGCAATCCAGCCCATCTGGTATCGATACCCCATGAGTTGGTATCGATACCATCAAGCTACGTGGAAAAAAAATAAAGCTTGGTATCGATACCCAGTCCCTCTGGTATCGATACCACTGTGATCCGGGCTGCATAAAGCTACTTTAAAACTTTCCATAAGTGGAAAGTTTCCACTTTAGGGGGTACTTTTTGATGTTTTTGAGGAGAGAGATTGGCTTTTGTATAAATATATTTCCCTCTCTCTCCCTCATCTCTCTCTACTTTTTAGCTTTTAGTTCAAGTCTTTAGTTTTTGCTCTCTTCTCTCTCCTCCATTGTTGAAGGAGAGTGAAGCTTTCATTTTGTTCAAGAACTCATGTAAGTGTTCTCTTTTGGATATTTTCTCAAGGTTTAATGTTGTTGCTACCAATTAGTTCTCCACATAAATCTAGTTCATTTTGGTTGTTGGGTTAAAAATCTTGTCTCTCCACTCCTAGGCTTTTCCTTTGGAATCACATGCAAAGTTTGGTTGTTTGTTAATTTCTCAAAGTTTATTGTTGTAGGCAAGCTTAGGAGTGACTTATAAAATCAATTTTTAGTTTCATTTGTCATGTTCTTTATTTCCTTTATCAAAATAGTTAAGTTCTCTAGCATAATGATCGAGTAGTTTACGTAGGCTTGGTCATGGGGTGATTAACACCCCGTGACTCCGGTTGATTCGCTCTCCTCGCCATGTTGTTTACATCGTTTGTTTAGCAAAGAGTTAGGATTAATTTTATGAACCAAAGACTGGGTTTGTTAACCTCTTTGATCACACATAGCCAAGGGTTTATCCACTTGGCACGTGTGATGCTTAGGGCGATGTCAACTCGGCCGCTTGCCAAATGATCCGAAAATCCCTAGTCTTTGCTAAGCACCATTTCTAGTTAAAATGAGTCTCAGTATCAAATCTTCCATTCGGAGAATGTCTAACGACATCTCCGAGCCGGTTATCGTAGAGGAGAATGAATAGACCCAAGTCATGGGCGTTGAAATCCCCTAGATTTAGTCTTAGTTTAATTTAGTTTCAAATCAATTCCAAGTCGTTCTCGAAGTCGAGAGAATTCCACCCCAAATCACAAGTCAAAGTTTGCCGCTTTAAGGCTAAAAACCATCACGCGCAAGACAAATTTCACGTTCGGTTCCTTCGGTCTCTGTGGATTCGATCCAGTCTTACCGGTAACTTGTTAACTCCGACAATAGCCCTACGCTTTGGGCACGCTAATAAATAACAAAGTACGGAGTAAAGCATAGGGTTTCACATTTGGAGGTGTTTTCTAGCCATAATCTCAAGAGGTAGGGAAATTTCTATCAATTCTCAATGTAAACTTGATGTATGTGTGTGTAGAACCCCTCCCATGATCTTTCTCTCTTATGCTTTGTGGAAATCTCTTGAGAAAATCATTTCTAGTCTAATTTATGTTGAAAGGATGATTTTGTCTTGCTCCATTATGCTTCTCCACTTGATATGGTTGATATCTCATCATATGGAGTCGTAATTTCATAATAACTCTTGAAATTTGTGTGAAACCCACTTGGAATCCATTTCTAGTCATTTTTGCTTTGAGAAATATCATGATTCTTGTTGATTATTGTTTCTCCTACTCAAATTGGTTGTTTAATCATCTCTCTCTAGCTTGTTACTTGGAAATTTAGCATTGGAAGTGTTTGATTTGGTGATGTTAATGAAAACCCAAAATTTGCTTGTTGTGGGTTGGGTATTGATACCCAGCAAATCTGTCCCCTTTTGGGTCTCTAGTAGATTGGGTATTGATACCCGGATTCCAGGGTATTGATACCAACAAGTTTATTCAGCTTTCTTACTCTTATGTATTGGGTATTGATACCCAGATTTGGGGTATTGATATCCAGCAGTTCCGATCCCTTTTGTCTGTCGGGGTATTGATACCCAAATTTGGGGTATTGATACACAGAGGTTCTGGAAAAAATTTCTTAAAGTGTCTAAGGAATTGGGTATTGATACCATAGCTTCTTAGTATTGATATTTAGGAACTTAAACATTATTTTGGAATGACGAATAGAGATGTGGGGATACGTTGACACTATAACGTTGCGAATGAACATAAATTGAATATGAGAACATGAACAGTGGACACGGGGCCTACATGGCATGCCCGAAAGGATACTTGGTTCGTCCGTGGGACGTTTCGCGAGGAATGAACCTTGGCCAAGGGAAAGTGGACACGGGGCCTATATGGTATGCCCGGAAGGATACTCGGTCCGCCCTAAGGGTGTGTCGCGAGGAATTTGAGAAAGTGAATGATGATAATGAACTTGAACACGATGAATGAATACTTTTGACACATGCGGCCTATCGGGTATACATTGGGTACGGTGGCACTATGGTTGATGAAACTTTGAGACCTTTGAACTCGATGTCATTCTTTGAGCTTGTTCTTCTTTAAATCCTAATCCTAGAATCTTGTAAACTGCTTACATCTTTGTGCATATACTTCACGTGCATCTCATTTTCATTTGGAGTAGATAGACGTTTTCCTACTGGGCTAGTGAGTTTACCCTATAAATTTTCAGGTATTCAACATGGATCATGAGGATGGATTGCGTGACATGTGCATGCATCTTTTGAAAGGCTTATAGAGAGTTACTCCATCATCTTTGGACATTTATTTTTTTGGAAAGATGGTTTTGTAACTTTTTTGAAATCTTATCTTTTGACTCTGGTTTGTAATAACTTTAAGGAGTATTCATTTTCATTTGGGGCCATGGTAACCGTAGACATGGACGGTATTGACTTTGACTAAGTGTAATGTTTGTAAGACTTTGACTTGACCGTGGAATCTTTGACTTCCACGTGGATTATGAATATATTATCCTTTTAAAAATTGAGGGCGTGACATAATCATACAAACTTCAGCAAAGATGAAACTGTACAACTAGGAAAGATTACAAGCAGAGAGCAAACAACTATAGATTTGTCTTTCCCAACCATTGATGCTGCTGCTGTTCTTAAATACAAAGGTTAAAGATAGAAAACCATAGAATGAAATTCCTCTTCCTGGTCAACAACATAACTTGCTCCACTTTCTAGTAGAAGTTACATGGTGTTAGACACTCGTGCAGGTGGATGCAAGTAGAATGTTTGTGTGTAACTTACATGGTTTATTTTGTACATGGTGTATTTTATGATCAGTCCTCTAAAAGTCCAACCTAGGTTAGTCTTCATATATTCATGACAATACTTGTTTTAAAGATTTGGACAGCTGTTAAAATGGCACCAGTGTTCGACTTTATGGATAGCCTTCCTGTTTTAAGGCATGGCTAGTCAAAAAACCATGTACATTCCTGGACACATTTAGTCCATTTTCAAACTTGAGTTGTCTTCCAGAGGTTAGCTCAGGTATTGAGCAACGTGGCTTCAATGCCAATGCTCACAACATGCAACATGACAATTCTGTATGATTGCTTGTGTAGTTTTGACCTCTGGTACATTCTTATTTTTTAACCCATAGCGGACACTTGACAGTAGGTAACAAGCCAAGCACCCACTAATTATGTCTATTAACTACATTGATGATAGGGCAGTTCATAAATCTTCTATATTGCACATAAATTCATCTATTTACTTATGCTATTCTACCGTAGAAAAACTAAGCATTAGTTTAGAGTATGTTCTAGTGTCCTTAGTAATAAGACTCGGAACAAATTGATGGTAATGCATAGCTGCATCCGATATCGATGCTTTAGTCCAATTAAAATTGAAGTTAACTGAAAGAATGATGCACACATCAGACCATGACAATAGCTAATCCTTAGATGGAATGAATGAGTTCTAGATAATAAAGAATAATAAACTACCATGACAATAAAGAATGATGCACACATCAGACCATGACAATTAGGAATGATAAACTACCAGCAGACCATGACAATAACTTACCCTTAAAGGGAATGAATGAGTTCGAGATAAGCTGGAAAAAAGATTAGAAAGAGGGGCCATGATAACTTACCACTAGAAGAGTATTGAGTGATTCCCCTAGAGTGCAGCTCTTCGATCATCAACTGACTAGTGCTTGAGTCATTCCCTACGTGGAGTCGTCATACTCGTAGCTTTCATTCCTGTCATAGAGCACATCAATCCACACATTCGAGCACTAAGTACATAAAGATAAACAAATGCCCGACTATCCTTAACGAATTTCAACTTCTATTTTTTATTCCTGACAGCCATGAACCCACATTCGGTACCTACAAGTCACATACTCAGTGAAATAAAACCACTTCTTGCACATACAAACAGGATTTCCGCCTTCAAGCAGTGTTCCCAACAATTAAAACACAGTTTTAGAATATATAAATGAAGTTTCAGCATCTAAGAATGCAATATCAGCTCTAAAAACACATTTCATGCAACTATTTATAGTTTTATGCACTAAACAATACTGTTTCAGCACTTACGGAAGTGATTTTCAGCCTTAAAATGTCATTTTCAAAGACTAAAAACAGTGTTCTGCACCTAATCACACAATTTCAGCAGCTATGTTCCAGTTTTAGCACTAAAAAAACAGTTTTAACTTCCAATTGCACAAATTCAGCATCAAACAATTCAGTTTCAACACCAAATAGTGCAATTTTAGCACCTAGCAGTGCAGTTTCAGCAACTAAAAGTGCATTTTTAGCACCTAACAGTGCATTTTCAGCTTCAAACGACACAATTTCAACATACCAAAAAAAAAAAAAAGAACTAATTACTGTACTGAAAACATGGTTTCCAGCTGTAAAAATTGCAGATTCAGCACTTAAAACAAAATTAGATCAACTAGAAGTCAAATAAAAGAGAAGGCTCAGTCCCAACTCTACATATTTAGCTTCTAAACATGTATTTCAGTTTCTGCTACACTTTTTCATTGTTAGGGTTCTTTCACCCAATTGATTTTATTCAAAACCCCAAAATCAATCCAATTCATGAACAAGTGGATATTAGTGGATCAACAGCCACAAGTATAAAATCAAGAGTTTCTTATCAAGATTGAAGTTCTAACTCTCTTTCCTACGAAGGAGAGAAAGGGAGAGAAATAGGACTAAAATGATACGGCCAGCCGGCTGACGATGGCTAATAGACTAAGGCGCATAGAGATAGTGAGTTGGAGAGAGAGAGAACAAGTTTTTATTTGAGATATCTTCATTACCTACGTAAATCAAGTTCTATGTAATATGATTCTTAACAGTCAAATGCACTAATCTTGACATCACTACCTGATGCTCATCATCTTCATCATCACCATCATCCTCAACATTCTCATCAAATGAAGGTCTATAGTCTGGATCATCTACATCAACCATAATCCTCTTTCTCTTTCCATTTGATCCCATCAAAGAAACTGAAGGAGGTTTGAATCCATGAGCTCTCAATATCTCATTCTTTTCTTCTATGTTCCTATATTTGTTCATCTCATACTCTGTGAGCTCCAAAAGCCTTGGCCTTTATATATTTTTTTCCGCCTTTACCCATTATGTACCACTGCAAAACAGCAAATGGCAAAATTATGCACCAAACTAACCTTTTTGTGAATTAGAGAAAAAAATAATCCATAAAATCTCTGTTTCGGATTGTTTTTGTCTATAGTTTTTTTTTTTTTAATATAGATTTTGATCATAATTTTTACTCTTTCATATTCATTTCATTTTATTCTTCCTTCCCTTACACTCTACCACCTACGGTGAGGAGTGGGGAGAGAATATTGTTTGCGATAACGTATAGAGGTGTCGACGAGCCATGCCGAGCCGGCATGACCCATATAGTTTTGTGTCAACCGTGCTTCGTGTCGTGCCGTACTGGCCCATTTATTAATCGTGTCGTGCCCTGCCTGCCAATTTACTTAATCGTGCCGTGTCGTGTCGTGTCGTGCCATTTTTTAATTGTGTCGTGCCCGTGCTGGCACATATCCAAGTTTCGTCGAAATTTTTTTTGTATAATCTAGCCAAGTTCTGTTTAATCTAGCCGAGTTTCGTCAATTTTTTTTTTTTTTGGTATAACTATACCTATATTTTTTGAACGAACATCAAAAAGAATTTATTAAACTTTGAAATAGTACAAAAAGAATAAACATCGGATATCGGCGACCGTGTGATCGGATCACATTAATACATTCCGAGGCATTAAAGTTTATAGTAGACAACCCGAGCTCCACCTGAGGGTTTTTTTTTTTTTTTTGATCGAAACCGTCTATCTTTTACATATTATGGAATTCATTAGTCGTACAAAAAACTAAGTAGATAAAGTAGCAGTAGGCATTTAATCGGACGAAAAGTATCATTAATTACCAATCTATAAGCTTTCTAAACCCGATCGAGAATTAACTTAACACCATTGATTTCATCAATAAGAACAACAAAATCAATGGCTCAATTGTTAAAATAGTTTCGGCGTATTGAGATTCGCAAAATATTTGTATTGACTTATTAAAAAGGGTATAACATATAATTAGAAAATCCATCATTAAAAATTAATTTTTTTGGTACATTAAAAATTAGTATTTGTTGTGTCGTGCCCCATCCCCTTGTCATGCCTGTCTAAACCCGTGGCGTGTCGTTCCATGTCGTGCCCGTCTAAAACTGTGCTCATATCATACCATGCCACATTTAAACGTGTCGTGTCATGCTCGTGCCAGTCCGGTTCGTTTGACACCTCTAATAACGTAGGCAGGTAGGTAGGCCTAGGGGGGGAAATTGTCGGTGGGCTAGTTCAGGATGGTGTGTCTTTGGTTTAGTTTCATTCTCTCCCCTAAAGTGCTACAAATGACGGAGGAGATAAAAAATCAGGGCTTTGGGTTAGGGTGAAGGGAAGAGTACGTTTTTGAGGGAGAAGTCATCTTGGGTTTTAGAGTTTCCCTCCAAATCAAGTGTTCATCCATTGCTTTTGGTTTTTGCTGAAACATATAAGTCAGCGTTTTCTGTTGGTTTTGATGCGTTTTCTGTTATGGTTTCTATTATGTGTTTATTTCATTTTTAAAAGGTTGAATGCCTTTAAGTGATTTGAGTGAAAAGTTAGGGGTTAAAATATACTTTTCCATAAGAACATCTAACTCTAACCACATCAAAGGTGTAGGCTAGACTGGGTTCAAGTCGGACTTATACTACGTGATGAAGAGACATACATTTCAAATCCGTTCAATTATAAATGAGCTTCAATTAATATATATACCCAAATCAGTCCTATTAAAGTTTAATTTCCCAACTTGTCCAACTACTCTATTTATTTTTCTATGATATAGTACCCAAATATAAATTGTAATCCATAATTATTAAAATACAAATTTGCATTCACAAAGCATAACAATTATAGTGTAACTTCTAACAAAACTATTGAAAAATGAAAACAGAACAATAAAATACATGTATAATTACAAAGAAATATATGTATCTTTTAAAAGAAAATGTCCACAGTATGTGTACAAATATACATTTTCTTTCTTAATAGACTTAATCTAATAATCTTTGATAGCATATAAATACACATTTCATATCGTTGTTTATTTTTATACGGGTCGGGCCGGGTTTCATTTTGAGGGTTATTCCCCAATACCATTCTTACTAAACAGACTTAAAAACTCAACCCAACCCATCTTTATAGGCCTAAATATACATCTCAAACCCTTAAAAAACTAGGTTGGGTTGGGCGGACCAGGCGGACTAGCGGGCCCTTGTGCACCCCTAACCTCATCCCTTAGGGTTGGGTATAATATGTAAAAGGTGTATCATATTTGAGAAGAGCCCCGAATATCAAACACGTTATTTAAATCATTTCTTTGGAAAGGTTTAGTTAATTTAAGAGTCAACTTAATTAAGCAGCGGAATAAAATATTAGTCTCTAGCGTATAAAATTAAGTATTTTCATAAGATCAAAGATACAATAGATTAATCTTATGAAATAAAAAATCATGACAAAAAGATCTTTTTTAGGAGACCTTTTTTTATCAAAATGAGATTTATTTTAATTTTTTTCTTTTTTTAGCAATTGTAGTAGTTTTTGAGAAATGAAAATTTGTAAATATAAATATATACACATGCACAAAAGTGAGATTCCGAAATTGGAGGCACAAGCTTTAATGGCCTAGTGTTTAGGCCGAACCCTAGCTAATTGAGTTGGCAATGAGTCATCCCTGAAGTTTTCTGTCCAAGAACAATTCTGTTAGTTGGCGACAAGAAGAAGCATGTAATTGACTTTGCATACATAGATTATAAAAGCAAAAAAAGAATCTTAGTCGAAATTAACTGGGATAAAATTCGTTGTATATATTCGCATTCCACCCTGTCTTAGTAAATATGTTTTGAGGGGTTAGGTGTCATCATTTTAAGCTGACATATATAGTGGGGAGAGGGAGAGGAGGTCAAAGTTTCAAAAAGTTTGGCGTTCAACTAATTCATCCTATAAAGAAGCATAAAACTAGGGGAGTAAACTTCAACCTAAAGACATCCCCCTCTCCAAAACATTACTCCAACCACAGACAGTATTTAGCAAGTGACAACTAGTCATATGGAGTATTTATTAGATGCTCAATACTAGCATGTTGCTAGGCTTGTAGCTTCTGGCTATTCTTTTGGTCGACACCTTGTCAACTGTTTTTGTTTTCCCTTTGGGTCCTTAATTAGGTGACATATGACTGTCACGGGGTTGTGTGTCAACCTAGTTGGGATGCTTCACCGCATTGTGATGTCTTTAATTTTTGAATCTCTTTAATCTTTGTAACCCGTTTCAAAGATTAAAAAATTCTTCCTTGCCTTTCAAAAAATAAATATATGGAGTATTTATTATGGAGAATGCAACGAAATTTCACCCTTTTCTTCAATTGTGTGCATAATATCATATGCAATTTTTTTTTATGTATGTTACATATATAAGGGGTACTGTACTTTGGGAGTGTATTATATTCTTATTGTTGGGCAATGGTACACATATTTTTGGTGCATGTATGTGTATATTGTTGATGCATGGTATGCATAATTTTGGCTCATTGATGAGGCATTTTTATAATATTAATTAGTTTTGTGTTTTCTTTTCTAGGTTACGAAAAAATGGTACCCCCAAAATATTTACATGTTTTTTTTTTTTGGTGAATTACTTATTTAGTTTTTCGGTAAGCAAAATATTTATTACCAAAAATTTTCTCAGTAAGGTGTGGCATAAACTTCTCCATTTAATATAGCCTCACATTCTTGGGTCTCCTAGCTAGCTGTCAAGCTTAAAGTTTAATTAATTGATAGATATACTACTTAATTTAATATTCCATGGTCAAAATACGATCATGATATATTAGTATTTAATTTTCTAAAACTTGAGGGTGACAGATTCTTAATGAAATACGTACACACTGTGGCACAAGTTGCATGTTTTGATGATCAATAAACGTAGACATTACAAGCTATTGGACATACATATGCATTTGTAGATCCGGAATTGGATGTTATATATTCGAACTTGTCTCCAATCGGTTTTTCTTTACCTTTTTAAAATTGTTTAATACAGCCTAGAGATCATTACTCCAATTAATTTTTTATTTTCGATTCCTCAAAAAAATTTAACAATGATTTCAATTAAGTAATTGGAAAAAAGAATCAATTCATTGACGCCCAAGGGATTCGCTAGGTAATCAAAGCTTGGAATTTTTAGGTGACATCACCTCTTTTGGGGCTAGTTCATATAGAATTTTGTCTTAGCTTTAAATGACTCCCGGTAGTGGAAGGTGAACTTGGTTTCACAGGATTAGTTGAGGTGCACGTAAGCTAACCCAGACAGTTGGTCATAAAAAAAAAAACAAGTTCTTTGAGGTCTAATTTGGCTAAATAATTTGTTCCGATTTTTTTTTCTTTATTCGAAAAAATTCGCTTTTATTTATTTGATGTCAATTTTTATAGATTATTGATTCGTCTGGACAAGAACAATTTAAAAATAAAAAATAATGTTCAAAACTATTTTTTAATAAACAAAAAAATAACCAAAAAATGCAAAAGTATTTTTGCTTTTACAGAGTAAACCGTACTCCCTCCGTCCCATAATGTTTTGGCTTTTTTGGAAATTCAACGATTCAATAAACATCATCATCACATGCGGTGTATCTTTGGACGGTTGATGGCCTATCAACTTTTGTTGTTTTTGGGTCCAAGTGGCATATGATTGTCACATGTTTGGGTGACAACTCTGTTAGGATGTTTTCATGCGTTGTGACACCCCTCTTGGCTCATTTTAATCATTGTAACCTCGTTATGATTAATAAAATTTCTCTGTCGTTCAAAAAAAAAAACATCATCATTACAAACTAAAAAATTTAATTTCCGACCATACTCTTAATTTGATATCTTTTATATATGAAGTCAAAAAAGTGTTTATTTTTTATTTTTATAATCGGATATTTGGGCCAACCTAGTGGCCTCAAAAGTTTGCTGGCAAGAAGAATCGAACATATATAAGACCTTAGGTGGGAGCAAACCCCTAAGTCTCAAGGCAAAATGATGACTTCAAAAGAAATGTCAAGAAAGAAAATGTACAAAATTATGCCTATTGAAAAGTCAAAATGGATATATTTTGGGAAAATAAAAAATGGAATGACGGGCCAAGAAAATGAATGGAGTATTAATAAGTGGAATAATATATCATACACGAATTTTTTTTTATACCAAGTGTGTACCACGTAGCCGAGCCTACGTGGTGCCCGAACGATGCATCAGGCCGTACAAAAGTGTATTGGACGGCTCAGATCGAAATCGTATCTCTCCTCGTCTCTCTCTCTCTCCCCTTTCTCTCTCATATTGCTCTCTCAATAATCCGGACAGTCCAAAACTGAAATGGACAGCCGAATGTGTTGTGCGCGGATACCACGTTGTACCTGCTCGGCACTGAAAATTGGTTCCTCATACACAGTAACATTTGCTAGAGGTGGGTCGACTAGTACTTAGATTTCCAAAGCAGCAATTGTAATGGGTCAACGAAGATCATCCGCCACTAAACTTACGTATCTTTAACTTAACGTTTATTTCATGTGTGAGCTCTCTCTCTCTCTCTCTCTCTCTCTTAGCGCACAAACATAGGCAGGCAGAGAGGCTGCTAGGCTGCAGGGAAGATGAGAGAAACAAGTTATGGTGTATGGGCATCTGTGATCATTGCAACAGTAGTTTTCATTGGAGTAGTTCTTTCAAAATATAAACTGATAGATAAGAAGAAATTAGAAAATGGAAGTAAATTACCGCCAGGAGGACAAGGATGGCCGTTGATTGGTGATGGCTTAAACTGGTACAATGCTGTCGCAAGTTCTCATCCCCCTACTTACGTTCAACAACAGGTTCAACGGTACGAACCTTTCTTAATTTCTCTTTATGCATGCATATATATACATGATATATAGTTACTAATGAAATTAGTCTTAATCAGGTATGGGAAGATATTCTCTTGCAGTCTGTTTGGGATGCGGGCAGTGGTATCAGCGGATCCGAGTTTTAACCGATTCATAATGCAGAATGAAGGGAAACTATTCCAGTCCAGCTATCCCAAATCATTCAGAGATTTAGTTGGGAAAAATGGGGTGATCACTGTCCATGGAGATCAACAAAGGAAGCTTCACGGGATCGCCTCCAACATGATGAGGTTAGAGAAGCTCAGGTTCCATTTCTTGAAGGACATTCAATTTGTCATGCTTCAGACTTTTAACAATTTCCACCACAACCAAGTCATTCTTCTCCAAGATGTTTGCAGAAAGGCAAGTAGTCTTCAACATCACGAGGCTTTTTGATTCAATTCTTTCATTATGCTCTCATTTCCCATTTGAATTATCCATTCTGTTCTTAATTCGTGGGCATGATTGCTCTACTCCGTTTGTTTGGATGTTCGAATCAAGGACGGAGTTAGGATTTTAAACAGATGAGAAGTCAAAAATTTAGAACCTGAAATTACACACATTGTTGAACTTTTAAATTTTTCTCACATATATTTGAAGTTCAATCATAAAATCGAAGGAGTTGATTTAATTTGCTACAAGAAAAATATATCATTTTCTATTCGTGTTTGTCCAAACATACATATACACAAAATATTCATAGCGAGTGTGTCACGGCGATGATAGGACAATTGCATTCCTGGAAAAAAAATTTGCTCGGCAAAAAAAGATTTTATTAATCAAATATCGAAAGATACAAGATTAAACGGGGCAAGAGAAAGTCAAAGTCTCTCGAGACCCAAGAGATTGGGAGGCTGACAAGAAGACAACCAAACAATCAAAACAAAAACCTAAACCCCAATACCTAAACTCCAGCAAAAACCACTAGACACCTGAAACAACCTCCTAAGACCACCGCGCCAAGAAGAAGACCAGACAAGCAAGGATTAGTGATTGTTATCCGACCTTGCCCTATTAAGGGCTTCCATCTTCGCAATCTTGCTTATGACCTCATTCTCATCACCATCATAACTAAGACCATAAAGTTTGTCAACTGCCCATATGGCTTGAGCTTCATCTAACAGAATCCTGTTCCTGTTGTTTATATCCCCTGAAGAAATAGATGCAGATAGAGCAGCAGATGCAACCGCTGCCCTTAACACCACACTCTTCTTTTTGTTCCTCCCCTTGGTTTCACGAGTGTTACATCTAGTGTACCCCAGAATTTTATCTAAGCACTTCCTAGATCTTTTCCCTTTTATCCCTTTGTTTGTTGCTTGAGTAGGGATTTGATTTGCGTCCGAAAGGGGTGCCGACTCATTAGACTTCCTATAATCCCCATTTTCTGTATCTACCACCTCTTCAACCTCTTCCATAGAATTCTCCAACTGCCTTTCAGCTGCAATGTCCTCGAATGAATCTATTTCCTCTTTTGACTCACCAATCAATGAGTCACAATTGGAAAGAGCATCATCGGTTCTACTCCCAGTCGAGTCTGGTTCCATGAAACAATCAACCATCTTGGGGATCTCCAAACCATCACTAGCATGATTAGGAGATTCATCCACTATATAATTAACACCTCCCGCAGAAATCTGATTATTGAGATTAGAGCTTGCCTCATTACAACCTGAGTTTTGAGTGTCAGTATTTTTACCGTCCTTTTGAACATTCACATCAGCTTGAGAGTCAATCTTGCAATCCTCAACGTTGGTTAGTTTGTATAATTCCGGAGCCGTATTATCCTCTTCATCAACAGTCTTTGAGTGATCAGTCTTTCGCTCCCCTTTGTCCTCCCCGAAGCTATAATTATCAGTTGAAGTGAAATAAGATGGCGTGTCTTCAGTGACTCTGATTTTCACCATCGCACCCTTGACACTCAGATGGATAACTTCATCAATCCGGTCCATACAATCTATCGCAACCAGTACCCTTCCTCTATCAAAAGCCAAAGATCTGCGAGTCTTTTCATCTAGAGCCACGACATCTCCCCATAACCCTCCAATGGAGAGGAAAGTATTGTCACACCAAACATTTAAGGGAAGGCCAAAGCAAGAAAGCCAAACATTTCTAGAAGGAGGACGGGCCTGACCATCCCATTTTTGGAAAGTAGTAAACCAATTGGAAAAAAATAGATTTTCCTCAGCAAGCATTGAATCCAGCAAGTCTTGGGATTGAAAGGTAATAACTAAGTTAAGGCCACCTAAAGTTCTAATTTGAACATTCTCAATACCATTATCAAGGAACAGCTTTTGGACTGCTTTAATGGATTGAAAGGATGAAAGTTTGGCTAAAGCAGTTCTTTGAAGCCAAGAATCAATCACTTCAGCCACAACAACAGACTTGATCTTTGAATTACCCTCCACCTTAGAAACTCCTCTTAGCGCCTCTGAATATGACATAGAGTGTTTAGCAGGAAACCCATTTGAATTTTGCAGAAAATTGAGGTTCTGAGACTCCAACTTTGCACTAGATCCCTGTTTCTTAGCGTGCTCTGTTCCAGCTTCATGAATGATTCCTTCTCTGCTAGAATTAGACAAAAATGGCCGCTTCCCTTTAGCCTCAAAGGAAGCAAGCTTAACAAACAGTTTCTTATCATCAAGCCATATGCCATTAGTCCGTAGAATGGCCACGTCAGCTGAGACGGGGCAATCGTACCTAATGAAGCCAAATCTATCACCAGTAGCTTTGCTCCTTTTCTGTGGAATGAAGGCCTCTTTGACAACCCCATACTTATTGAACAACATCTTCAACCATGGCTGACTAGTTTCTTCAGGTAGGTTATCCACAAAAAGGGTAATTAGAGATTGTTTTCCAGAATTGAAATTACCTCCATGCTTTGAGTGTTTGTGGATGACAGGGATCCATCCATCATGGCTAGCATGTTTATCAACACGCTCCATAGGACAGCTTCGATGATAATGAGCATCAAAAAAACGGCAGCCGAAACCCAATCATGAGACGGCAGTGGGAAGCAACAGACCCACGACCCTGAAAGAGATCGAAAGATGCACCGCAGCTGAAATGAAAATCGATGAGGACTTTTCACAAACACCTTGAGTGCAGTGGAGAAGGCTATATGGAAATCAAATGACTGATCCAAACAGCCCAATCCAAACACAAAGCAAGAAGAAATAACAATGCTCGCTGAAGATGGATGACCGGAGAGATGGAGAGCCAACGAGAGCTGCAGGAAAAAGGACGGACGGAGGTCGGAGAAACCCAACCACAACGAAGAGGAGAGAAGAACTTCGAATGGATAGCTGTGTAGAGAAAGAAGATAGGAAGTCAGTGATGGGGTATGAAGACGGAGGGTTAAGAGAGGCGGTGGCCGGCTGATTTAGGGTGGAGAAGGGTGGCGGTGGGTAGGGTTCAAGAACAGAAACATTGACCACACCTTGCAAATTAGAATGCATATTGATGTCAAAGATCTACTCCATTTAATTATTTGATGAGGATGATCATTCTCTGTTAAAGCGTGTAAAATTTCTCATTGATAGCATTTACGGAGTATAAGCATTTGTAAACGTTATTTGTTTTTCTCAAGTGTGTTCGATCATTCACCTCGTTTTGAACATGTCAATTAAATATATTTTGGCTTCAAACTGAGAATTGCGGTGATGAGTTATTATCACACATGATGCACGACCATAAGCAAACGTAATTAATTACGTATGCTACGTGCATGTTCTCTTGATCATCAATTGTGTGAGAGTCTGTCAGTGAATGCATATTTTTTTGGCTTAGCTCAATATTCAACGCATTTTAGTATTCTTTTATGGTGCTTCTTGCAATGATGATTTGAAGGTAGCTATAAATCTGATGGTGAATCAACTACTCGGAGCATCTAGCGAGAGGGAAGAAGATGAGATGGCTCGTTTGTTTTCTGATTTTGTGGACGGTTGTCTTTCTCTTCCTATCAATTTCCCAGGTTTTGCTTACCACAAAGCCATGAAGGTAACAAAACAACAAACATCTATCAAGAAACCATATCAATTCTCATTCCATGACAAAGAGACGTGACACGACATACAACTTTTTGCTTGTACATAGTAAATAGATCTCCTCTCTCTCTCTCTCTCTCTCTCTCTCTCTCCCTCTCTCCCATTGCCCCAAGTAACACGACATACAACTTTTTGCTTGTACATAGTAAATAGATCTTTTTTGGTTTAGTATTCTAATGTACCTTCTCCCTCCCACTTTGATAGTCCCCACGAAAAGAGGTGCAATTTTCAGACAAAAAAATAAAGTATTTCATTCAATTCATAATTTTTTATTTTCTCACCAAATTACTAAAGAACTAATCGAGATTTTAATTTAGTACAAAGAAAATTATGTGCGAAAGTACTTTAATTTTTTATCTGAAAAACATACTTTTGTAGGGGACCATCAAAATAACACGAAGAGAGTATATGTTGTAGTCTTGACCCCGCTGATGGTAAATCCTGCGTACACACCTGCCGCCACACCCACAACTTAGGATGGTAACGGCCCGGGGCAGGGTTAGTATTCGATCTCCAAAACTTTCACAGAGATGAATGCACATGTAGGGCCACTATGATGCATCATGCATGGCACCTCACGATTCTTGTGCTCATGATCCCTTTTTAACTTCTTGTATTCTTCAATCTCAAGTTAATAGTATTTCTTTTCCTACTAAAAAGGAAAGTTAAGGATGCATCTTTTGTTCGACAACAGGCACGGCAAATCATAGTAACCAAAATCAAGACCACAATAGAGAAGCATAGACGACAAGAAGATAGGACGTCGGAAGTTGGGAACGGCCTACTCGGAAGACTCATAGAGGAAGAAAGCTTACCCGACGATACCATTGTTGATTTCATTATCAACCTTATATTTGCTGGAAATGAAACAACAGCTAAGACCATGGTCTTTGCTGTTTACTACCTCACTCAGTCTCCCTGTGCTATGAAGCAACTACTGGTACTACTCCTGCCTGGCTCCTGCCATACAACAAAACATGATATTATATGTTCGATACTTTTGGGTTATTTCTCGAATTTCATTTTACAACTTCTTGCCACTATTATCGACATTTATTACTTTCGACAGAAAATAGATATCGGGATTAATTTCTTACGTGTATAAAGAGGCTTGAATATTGGACATTTAAACTTGAACAACTCTTTATTTATATCCAACAATTAGAATTTGAAATTAATTATACTCTCCTTCGTGTGAAAATTATTACTCCATTTTTTTCCTTTCTTTATTTTGGTTACGATCTCCCTTGCACATACAATATGAATATATGATTCATCTGAATTTTCATTTGCACTTTACACTCCATGCATGTACATGATATAATAGCTACCTTTGCCACCAATATTAAAATATGGCCAATATTATTATGCATTCATGCAATCGCTAAATTCTAGCTGCTCTCACATATTTGTTATGATGAAAACAGGATGAGCAACAAATACTAAGAAGTGGAAAGCGCGACAATAAAGGCGAAAACATGTTCATAACATGGCAAGATTACAAACAAATGCCTTTCACTCAATGTGTAAGTTCTCAATCGCTTGTGCTTTCTTTTAGAGTTTTGAAGACCAGAGTTTGAACTACAAGTTTTGTTGAAAGTGGTGAAGCTTTTACAAAGAGGCATCTCAATTAGATGAACTAGCTAGATCTTTAGATGAAAATGGTGAAGTTTCTTATATTAATTTCAGGTCATCATAATTTGATACAAATATATACGGTTACTGCTGTATACAGGTTATAGATGAGACACTTCGACTTGGGGGTATTGCAATTTGGTTAATGAGAGAGGCAAAAGAAGACATTGAATATCAAGGTACAAATAAACTAATTCTCTCTATTTGGTATGTTATACGAATTGAATGAGAATTTGTACAAATTGTTAGAACTTTTAAACCATAATAAACATAAAACACCCAAATGTTAGATACGGCGCAAGATAGAGAAATTATGAACACCAACAATAAAATATATTAGATAGTAGAGTTAGGAAAATAGCCTGTGAGATCGATGGAAGGCACGACAAGTTGCTGTCCCAAAGCCGTATTCGCCTCCCTTCGTGTAGGTTATGACGGTCGAATACCACTCCAAGATACAACCCAGAAATCTCACAGTATGTCTCCACGTTACACGATCGGCGGAAGACGGAGGTGCCAAGTCTTTCTCTAATTGCCCAGAGGATATAAAAAATATAACGGTGAAAAGAGATAGGGAACTTAAGATGTTAAGATGTTTCATTTTAACATATATAATCATTGTGGGGTGATCATATATATATATAGGACTCCAAGTGACTCTTCCCAAAAGTCGTGTCCCTAGTAAACACATGAAAAGATGTAACTCTTTAAACAAACCTCTTTATTTAAATTTATAAAACTTAAAATCCCAACACAATTTACATGCACCCCTTTGTTTTTGGTGTGTTCAGTGTGCATCCCTTCAATCCACCAAAGTCATGACATAACATTTTCTTAGAACTTCTTAATATTTGCATAAATTTTATAAACTCTGACCAACGTAACACTTATTGAAAACTTTAAGTGGTTGGCATGGTGGTTAAGACCTTGGATTTAGAGGTTTGCATATATCATCCTAAGATCTCAGGTTCGAAACTTCTCAAGTTCTATCAATCTTTTTAGGGTCAGTCCATACCGAGTTTTGCTCTAGTTTTAAATCAGACCCTCAGTAATTAACAATGAGATTGGTTCTCCAGAATTAGTCGAGGTTCACGTAAGCTGATCCAGACATCACATTTTTACAAAAGAAAATATAACACTTATCACCATGTAAATGTTATCATTTTCTGTACCGAAATTATGAATTAATTAAAGGAATTGATATTGGCACTCACCATTTTGATATTGGCACTCTATTTTTTGTCTCTATTAGGTGAAGTTACTAAATCACCCTTGTACTTTATAATTACATTTTCTCTTGCTTCTAAAATACAAGGGTGATTTATTAACTTCACTTAATAGAGACAAAAAATGAAGTGCGAGCTTCAAAATGGGAAGTGTCAATATCAATTCTCTTATTATTAAATGAAGTGAATCCATAAAACTCAAGAGGTGCATGTCATGTACAGCCAAATATGAGGTGTATTGTAGCATTTCGCTATACAAATTCGTAAATGGTCTCTATCATCCATTGTTCTATGCTGCTTATATTTTAGTACTCCCTCCGTCTTTTTTTAAGTGTGTTACTTGAGAATTCCAACTATTTTTCTCTTACATCAACTTTTACAACTTTTACATCTACTTTCCATTACTTACCCTTATCAATATAATAATACGTATCCACTAACTTTTTAAAAAGGAATTTATTTTTAAGAGCAAAATAGGAAATGTACCCACTCACTTTTCAAAGCACACATTTATTAAGGGACAGCGCAAAATGAAAATGTACACACTATAAAATGGACGGAGGAAGTAGTATTTTTTTTAGTATGGCCCTAGTCAATGTAAAGGTTGAAAGTATTCCTTCCAAAAAATTTAACTCTCGCTAATAATGTTCTCAAGAAGCATCACAAAATAGAGTGTTTCCAGATTCTCTATTTTGTATGCCAACAATAGAGAATTAGTTCTAGTCCCCACACTATTATTAATTAAACACAATATACATACATATCAGACCCCTAGTGAATTCTAAGCTTCATCACTCCACAAGCTAACCCAAATAAGTAAAAAAAAAATTGTCTTTAATGTTGGGTTTGGCAGGTTATGTGGTTCCAAAAGGATGCTTTGTGGTCCCATTTCTTTCAGCAGTCCATTTAGATGAAAATTTATATGAAGGGGCTCAGACTTTCAATCCCTGGAGATGGATGGACCCTTTAAATCAGGTCAGTTTAATTGTACTCGTACTTAGGGGTTGCTTTGGCAAAAAAACCATAAGCTGGATTTTTGGTTTTTTGCATTCTTTGTCTATGACTCTATGCTTAGTGATCTTAAACTCGTTATTTGTTCATAAACAAAGGAGAAAAGAAGTTGGAGAAACAGCCCTATTTACACTCCTTTTGGTGGAGGAGCTCGATTTTGTCCAGGGGCAGAGTTGGCTCGCCTTCAAATTGCTCTTTTTCTTCATTACTTCGTTACTTCATTCAGGTAATCGTCGATCTCATTGGTATCACGTTCATATTTTACTACCAACAAAACTTTTTGATCTATTTAGAGGAATTAGGATTTATACTTTCGATATCTAACTGGTTTGATCTTAAGAAATTATGTAATATATGAATAACAAAAAATCAATGAAATATGTGTGATTGATCTGATAAAATTAATTACAATACCTACAAACAAATGAGGGGGAAATGGGTTCTTGTTTGTAGAAAATTCCTTCACCTCTTTAAATCAATCCTTTTGTAATTCGTATGAAAGAGATAAGAGGGGATTTAATTTCATGGGGAGGATGGGAAAATCTGTGTGTGTGTATATATAACAAATCGAGATAGAAAGAAAAGGTGAAATAAAGGTGAATGACTAGTTTTGAAAAACAGTATAAAAACTTTTTCCCAAAAAAAAAAAAAACAGTTTTTGAAAAAAATAATTTAATTTTTTTGAGTAAAACATTTTTAGAAAAAGCAAGTATTCCGAAAAAAAAATGCTTTTCAAAAAAAAAATTCAAAAAATACAGTTTTTGTGTAAAACAATGTTATTGAAAAAAACAGTATTTTGAAAGAAGAAGAAAAAAAACAGTTTTTACAAGTTTTTGTGTTATTGTGTAAAAGGTTTTTGAAAAACTGTTTGCGAAAAAACAGTTTTTATTTTTATTTTTGAAAACATTGTTGAGAGAGAAAGAAAGAGAGAGGAGGCTTTTGTCGTTTTGTGTAATTGTGGATATACTTGATGCCAGTTTTGTGTAATTGTGGATATACTTGATGCCAGTTGATGGGGTAGATGTGGGGTCCACTAAATTTTGTTATTGCCAAAGGTTGTTAATTTTGGTTATCCAATGGCCAAAATTGGGGGACTTGGGGTGGGTGTTGTGCACCTAGTGCTATGCACCGTGTTGTGCACTCCTCGACCGTCCGATCATATTTTGGACGGCCTGGATACATTCGGCAATTTTAATTTAATTTTGATTTACTTTTATCAGTAAAAAATCAAAACACATCCGAACCGTCCAAAACACAATCGAATGGCCAAGGGGTGCATAGCACCCAAGTGCACAGCACCCACCCCGTTTCCAAAATTGGGTTAGTTGCTAGGGGATTGCTAATTTTGGTTATCCAATATGTGTAAATGCATGTGTAGATTAACCGGCTAAAACTAAATGCATGCGTAGATTTAGGAATTTTTTAGTCAAAGTGGTTCCTATCAATACACACAAAGTGTGCTACCAAATGCAAGGACTTAATGCATAAGTAGTTTGTACTTTTACGCATGAGTACAAATATTTCATGCACTTGAATTTTGACACAATCAAGTTTTTATTACGCTGTTAATAAAAATAGTTAGGAATTTTTTTTCTTACGTCACGCGAATTCCACTTCAGTCCTTCTGGTTTCAAATAGGTATTTAAGGTTTAATGAGAATCAATTGGACAATGTTTGCGTCATAAAATTTACTTAATGTTGTAAATGCTTGTCGATCTTTTATTCTGCATAGTATCTGATCTAGTATGTATAATTCGTCTCACACAGAGAATATCAAATTTATAACTCTTGCAGAATAAAATATTTTTCTTTAGTCTTAGATATATTTAATTTTTTTTTATGTCACCGCTATAAGACAATGGAAAATATAATAGTTTTTGGGTAGTGATAATGCCAAATACTACATCCACTACATAAAAGCATGACTTTTAGTGTAATTTTTTTAACTTCAATGATTCATTCTGTGATATTACAAACGAAAATCATTGTTGTATTTTGTATGATGATTGTATTTTATACTCCTTCTGTCCCATTTTTATTATTGAGTATTTTATTTTTGGGTTGTCTCTTTATAAGTGTCTATTTGAAAATTTAATGAGTAAAAGTTTGTACAATTATTATTGTCATTTTGAAAGTTAATCTGTAAAGAGTTAATGAGTAAAAGTGAAAGATAATTTCATAAAGTGGAGGTAAAAGTTAATGTGAAAAATATATAGTGGAGATAAAAATTGATGCGAAATGTGTAATCATGGTATTTCTTTATTAAGTTGGATTTACGAAGCAACACATATTATAAAAAAGACGGGAGTAGCTTATTTGTACATTATAGGCAATAATTCAATAAGCTTGAAGGAAGAACACAGAGAAAAATTGAAAGGCTTTTGGCTCATTTAATGACATGATGTTCTTAAAATTAAGCTTCAATCACTACTTTTGATAGGTGGACTCAGCTCAAGGAAGATCGTATGTCTTTCTTTCCCTCAGCTCGATTAGTGAATGGCTTCCAAATCCGAATTGCCAGACGAGAAGAAGAGCTGGAAATTAGTATTTGAAATGAAGAGGAGGGATTGCATTTTACTCAATATTTGTATAATTATCAAAGAGATCAACAACAGCTTTGGCATCTGACAAGGATGATCTGAATTCGTGTAAAGATTAGTTTTTGAATATTCACATAATTAAAGAGACACCCAACTGGAGTTCTATTTTTTCTTACCTTTGGGACATGCGATTTAAACTTCAAAAATATTAGGAACACAGTTATCCGGACTACAATATTAAACACAACTGTCACATACATTTAGGGCTCACACACGTTCATTATGTGAGACCCACATGTATGTGAGGAGTTGTTTTTTGTGTTATATCCGGATGGCTGTGTTCCTACCATCTCTCAAGGAGTAAGGTTCTATACTTTCCCAAAATAAGAAACTTGGCCTTTCGGGTTGTCTTTATCCAAAAAAAAAAAAAAAACCACAACCCTAGTTAATATTGTGTCAAATTTTTGAGATTATTAATTCGTCTCGACGAAAGGAATAAAAAATGTAAACATTTCTAACAGAACGCCAAATTTTTAAAGAAAGATATCTAACTTTGCACTTTTAGCTGGGCTTTTTAGGCTTCTCTAGCAGAAAAATGTATGTGAAGAAAATGACCATCCTTGATTTGTGTTTGTATTGTCTGGTTTCCAGAAATACCCTCCAACTGTGGGGAGTACCGTATGGCAAATGTTAAATGCAGGTGGTTTGTTCACTGAGAAACACAACGGCTCCTCTTTTACTTTTCATATTTATGTGTTAATATCTTTGCTGATCTAAATCAATTAGGAAACCAATGGTAGCTTGGCACTTGGGAATTGCCCTCTGGGGACGTTCCTGTGTTTAAGTCACAGCAGGTGGGGCTGTGACTGGGAAAGAAAAGCAAAAGTACACTCCATTACTTTTAACCTGTTAACACGAAAACAAAAACATTTGACACTGGGTTCAATAATACTGGACTGGAAAAAAAAAAACCAAGTCACTGAAGATTTTAGATCATATTTGAAATTCACAAATCATCTCTACCACTGCAGCTGGCAGCTTTAAGCTTTTAATCTGATTTCAAATAAAACTAAAACTAACACACACAGCTATAAGTATCATAAACAAGAATGATTTTTAATACACAGGACAAGCTATTTAAAATCAGCAGGGGGCAGGGACCGCTTTTGACCGTGTTTCCATGGCATAAGAATAACCATATACCCACATATTGAGGGTTGCTCTCAGCGCTCCGAAGTGCCCATCTACTTTCTTTCCCTCCATGGAATCGGCAATGCATCAAACTTCAAACAATAGTACAGGCAATGAAGCAAACGAATCCTCAAATCATAAGAAATAAGGCACTCCAGTCCTGGGACCTCTCATCTGGTTGTTTTCTTCCGTTTCAGTGAAAAACTTCACCTCTCTCTCCTATTACATATTGGTAAAGACAGAACAGCAGAAATGAAATTAATCAGCATTAGCTGTCATGGCATTGAGATCTGTAAAATCGGCAGTCGAATAGAATCAACAAAAACCTAATTGAATGTTGCTAATCATGCAACTGCCTTTTGCCCAAAAGTATTGACTCCAGCTAAGTGTTAAAACTTACAACTTCAAGCAGCAGCTGTTACACGGGTCACAGTACTAAGTAGCTGGACAGGAGTGATTTGTTCCTTTTTATTTTTTTGATAGGGTGTGATTGATCCTTTATCTTTTGATTTTTGGCTTTAAACTTGTGAGCATGAGCTCTTTTGGAGGGTCAGTGGTTCAGAGCATAGTTATCAATCTTGTACCGGTCAGCGTACCGTTTTCTCTACTGGGACGGTATGTACCAGTACTGAATCATATCTCAGTACTGTTTCAGATTTATCGCAATATAATATTCAAATATATGTAATATACTTATGTATAATTGCAAAACTTAAAATGGCGAAATAAATAAATTTTACCATTTTGATACACCTTAATAATAGTTCTAATAACTAATTAGCATGAATACATGATTAATATAAAATGAACTCCAAATTTGGTTAAAATACCTTAAAATTCATGTCTTTTTATCAAAAGAAAAAAAAACACGTTAGTTTTTGTGTACCGGCCGAGATCCCGAGACAAGGCCGGTACAAGCCGGTATGCCCGGTATCGACCGATATTGGCCGGTACGGAACACCAAAGTATGTGTACCGTTTTATGTCCGATATGGACCGGTACGGGACAATATTCATAACACTGGTTCAGAGAACAATGGCATTGTACGAACCAAAAATAAATACGATGGACAATTTTCTCCTAACATCCCATTCTCAGCTCCTTAAACTGGGTTTGTTATATTGATGGACATATTAATATCTATGCATGAATAGAAATGTAAAAAACCAGTGAAAAGTTTGGTGGTAGTACCATATTCTCATTGAAGCTCAATATTGAAGCCACATTACCACAGCGATAACAATAATTCGGCGCAGACCATACCTGATAAGCCAAGAAGCAGACAGTAAAATAAATATAAGTATCACCAAATTCTAAAAGTGATGGTTTATAAACTAGCTAGGATACATTTCTTCGATCAAGTATGTCTACCAGATGTAAGCAGCATGTATCAAGGATTCAAGCAATTACACTGACCAAGGAACATAGTTTCCTCTCATTTCGAAACACTAATGTTTTCTAATAGAAAAGGATGGAATTTCATCATTTCCACACACACATTGCAGAGCACATCAAACACAACAAAAACATAAAGAGCTGAGAAAGATTTAGAATCTCATCAATACACTAGATTCTAGGGTCAAAAGATAATAGATAAAAGACCTTATTCTACTATCATATTAAGGATTTCTTATTGTATAGAAATACTGTAGTACTTTCCTTTTCCTATCTTGTCGAATTTTCCAAACACGTTTCACTGGATGTACTTCAGAGTCCTATCCACTTGTATGTTATAATTAACTTAATTTGCCAACAAAATAATTTCCGGTCTTACCTTTGTTGTTTTAACTTGTTCCTTTATGCAGGAATGGATGAATCTGAGTTGGGATAGAATTGTAACACTCTAAACATCCCATGAACTTTGCAATTCCTTTCGACTACTCAGAAAGTGTGATCCTCGACACAGACACAGCAGAACTTTCAAATGCAATAGTGATATTTTGTAAGACACCGTAGAGATAACACATAGACATGACTCGATATACCAAACTCTTGACATCATCGTCTTATTTCCGAGTGTAGATTGCAGAAAGGTGCTTACAATGTTTTCCAGTTGCACAAAATCAAACGTGTCCCAAAAGAACCACTGTAAGGGTGTCTTTTATCCCATTTATAATATAATTACTCTACGACACATTAACATGCTAGTAGGATACTTAAGACTGGACATGTCGAGCACCATCCCATATCCTAATCCAATAATCACATGCTGAAGACAAAAACTTCATGTGCTATCCATCTAACATAGTACTCATAGTTAGAGACTTCAGAACTCACAGTTACAAGGCCTTTATCTTGAAACATGTACTTCAGACCTTCCTGAACAAGTTGGTGGGCCCGGCAAACCAAATCAAGTTTGTTGATGTGATTGAACTACAGAAGAGAGCAACGATTTAGCAACATGTGCGAATCAGAATGACAGGAGCAATAGTATACAAAAATTACCTCTGACGTAACCCTGGATCCAAAAAGCCAGCCTGCTCCACGAGGACTGACTGCCCACGTTTCAATATCTTCAGGGTCACTCCACATGAGGTCACAGAAAGGCCCTTCATGGGGAATTTCACAGTTCCGTTCAATAATTCTTATCTGCCAAGTGACAAATAAATACACAAATACTTTGTTTTTCAGAATCATATTAATTATTGAACCAAAAGAAATTTACCATAATAGATGCAAGCACATAAGTTCCTAGAATCTTTTGCTGATCTCCAAGAGACGTGATGGGTCAATCATGCTGGAATAAGTGCCGATGGGCCCCACTTAAAAGCTAAAACAAGCAAATTGTCACCTGATACTTCCAAAACTCCAATACTCTAAAATTGCATATTGACAAGGTAAATTTTGTGGGATCGAACTCAAAGGATATAAACCAAACCAAACCAAACCGAGCCTTATGTCCCAATCAATTTGGGTTGGCTACATGAATGCGTTATTTTTATTGAGCTGTCGAGGGCTACTTGTTCACTTGGACTCATTAGACTTGTAAAAGCATCCAACTCAAAACCAATTGGCAATAAGTGGAGAGGCCGTCCAAGCTCATATACTAGCTAAGGTTATAATTATTCAATGTGGCACAAGCTTCAACACTCTCCCACACGTGCGACCCCTAACTCGCATGTGATGAGGTAAACAAACGATTCAACACATAAGACAACGATCAACCATCAATGACAAACAAAGGGGGAACCAACCATCAACGACATAGAGTTGTCCAAAAGCCTCCGAAAGTCTAGCTCTGATACAATGCTAAAGCATCCAACTCAAAAACCACTTGGCAATAAGTGGAGAGGCGGCCCAGGCTCATATACTAGCTTTGGAGGTTATAATTATTCAATGTGGGATAAGCTCTAACAAGACTCTCATATATTTGCGCACTCCAGCATTCAGTGTCAATCCCCTATCCGCAGCGTTACTACCCAAAAACAATCCCCTCAACTCTCTTAACTACTGCATCTACAGGTCTACAGTAGATGTGTCCAATACCACCTTAGTCAATAAACTGGAAGGATGTGTGCTCATAATCATCCAATAAGCAAAATAGAAACCATATAATTGATCTGCAAAATGTTCACCAAATAAAAACCTAGAGAATTGATAGACCACAAAAATCCGCAGGAAACACCAGATCTAACAGAAAAAACAGGCTAATTGTGCCCCAAGTATGAGCAGCACTTTAAGTATGCAAAACATGTAACAAGATACGGATAAAGCGAGCTGTTTGGCAAGAGAACAGAACCTGGTCAATAGTTCGAATGTCGGGAGAAAGGCCACCATGTACACAGAGTACCTGGAACCCCATATAGGCAATCAGATCAAGATAACAAAAGAAACTGCAAAAGTATGCATGCATGTTTGTGTGTGTGTGTTTGTGTGTGTGTGTGTGTGTGTGTGTGTGTGTGTGTGTGTGTGTGAGAGAGAGAGAGAGAGAGAGCATACGGTTCCATCTATGATTGCTGACAGAGTTAGATAGTCAAAAACGTCAGTGCAATACCGCCAAGCATTTGCATTGCCATACTTCCTTTGGCACTCATCATAAAAACCATAGACCTAGAAAGTGATACATATCCAAAGCTCAGCATTTCAGAAGATCACCTTCATAAACCGCACAATATGAAAAAGAACATACTACCGTATCCAATCTGGCACATCAATTTATCCCGTCAAGTCTAAATTCTCATAACGGGTTCTGAAATGAATAACCTAAACGCAGTTCATACCTCATAACAAAATTAAGATGCACCCAAATGAAAATTAAGTATAATAGGACAAAAAGTAGAAACAATTTACTGAGGAAGCAATTTTTAAGATGCATTTCTACAGCTAAATAAGATAAGAAAGTGGCATGATAACACAGAATATTACAATTATAGTAGTCTTAAATTTACCAATACAAGGGAATTAAACTACATGCGGAACTTAAAATCAGTTGAAAAAACAGGTACAAACACAGATAAAACCAAAAGTGTCGAAGTATAATCGTCTTCTTTGACCACCAACCAGCTTCTTGAGTCCTTGATGGATGGTGGCCTAAAGAAAGCAACGGTAACCGAGTAAGCAAGATAAGGAATGCCCTAGAAAGTAGAAACAGGCTAACATAAAACCAAGAGAGGAAACACTCTTGACAGCATACATCCAAATGCTTGGATCGCCGCTATTGCCAACAGACTACGGCCAGGGCCTCAATGTAAGTGGGTATAGATATAGGATTTAAAACTAGCTGATGCGGTCCATACGAAGAGGTCACGGACATTTTGATAATTACGTATGGCTGCAAGTTATGGCCCTTATGGACTGGAAGGGTAGTCCATTGGCCACTAAATGGACCTATTAACGAGGCATTGGCTGGATTATTTAAAGGCTTTGTGACTTTTCATGAGCCTTGTGACTTTTGATTTAGGGAAGTTTGACCACATATTTAATGTATGCAACCATTAGATAACACATTCATCATACCTATCCATCTAGGGAATGGGAATAGTCTTTGGTATTAAAAACACCTAATGAATATCTTGGAAATAGGAGAGTTATTTGCATTTGACACATGCTTAGGAGTCCATAAATTGATGTACATTAAGAGTTTGAATTATGAATGAATGATTGAATACTATGATGCACGGACACGGACACAGACACGGGTACACGGTAATTCTAAAAAAATGGGGACACGGACAAGGCAGGGGACACGCCACGTGGAAAAATAAATAAATAATAAATATATATAGATATTAATTTTTTTTATATTTTTTGTTGCAAAATTAAAAAATAAGGTTATATTTGTAAGAATTTTTTATTTTAGGGGTAAATGTGTTATAACTCAAAATTATTGGGTGTGTATTGTAATTATTGAGTGTGTATTGTAATTACACACACATATATATACTCCTATTATGTCTTTGCCCTAGCAGCAGCAGCCATAGCACAATGGGAAAAAAAAGAAGACAGAATCGACCGACTAGATTGACTGGAAGATCTCGTCGGCTATCGGCGATCAAAGGGTCTCTCTCTCTCTCTCTCTCTCTCTCTCTCTCTCTCTCTCTCTCTCTCTCTCTCTCTCTCTCTCCCGTGTCCCCCTCCAAAAATTCGATTAAGCCGTGTCCCCCTCGTGTCCCCCTCCAGGTGGCGTGTCCGGACACCGCGATACGGTGACCCCGAGCCATGTCGGTGCTTTGTAGATTGAATATATAAAATTCCTGAAGCTTTATGCTTTAAGATTGTGTGATGCAATCCCATTCTTTGGTGTGATGCTAAAGAAGCCATAGGTGTGATGCCTTTGGTAACCTAGGTGTGTGGCCTAGATCTATCTTTTTAAACCCTTCTTCTTCTCTTCTCGTTCTACTGTTCACGTACTCTGTTCACAGGCCCAAAAACAGTCCCTTTCCTAATTTCCTGTGTTTAAGCAGCCTCAACCCTATTCTGAATCTGTCCTACATCACTAGCATTCTGCCCGTCTGATGCATAGAAACGGAAAAAACACACCGTGGACTCTCTTTTTTTCACTCCATGCATCGAACGGGAACAACGCAAGTTATAGTTGAAGTTTGTGGGCGGAGCCCAAAACAAAACAAAGTCAGCTGCCCAAATCAGTATTTTAAAATTAACAATATTTTAGTTATGACTGTAAAACCTTTGCACCCATGGTTTTTGCTTCACGATGAGGGGTAAATCAACCGGTTTGGTCCTGTTAATCGGAGGTTCGAATCCTCCCGTCCCAGAGTACATTTGCATAATGATTATTTTTTGAAAATTTCTGTTTCAAGGTCTAAGAATTGGATAGAATGAATTCATAAACCACACCAGAAAAAGACATATGGTCTCAAAAGGAGTCCAACAAACACATCATTCCCGGAAAGTCAAGTGGATTGTTTAGGAATTTCTTCGTTATGCCAAGGCTGTGGAGTTCAGATACTATAAATTCTTTGAGTTCCATTGGTCAATTGAGGTGGGGATTCAGGATGTTAGTTCTCACTCGCTCGTACCAATTTGAATTGCAGTCAGCTCTTGGGAAGGTAGAAAAATACAGAACTCGAGAGTTAAAAAAGGAAGGAAAATGAAGTGACCTTGCTGGAAATTTGGGAAAAAGAAGAAAAAGCTGCATAACTCATCAACAAGGCAAACTGCCAAACTACCAGAAAAGAAGAAGCCACAATCACCTAACATATGCTGAGCAAAAAACGGGGTGTAAAAAATGACCTGAGTTAGTTGCCTGCTTTCATGGTTTCCACGTAGAAGAGTAATGTTGGCAGGGTATCTGATAAACATAAAAGATACTCATATTAGTAGGTGGGAGAGAGGATGAGAGACGGCAAAGGTAATACCACCACCTTGAGTCAATAAATGCCAAACAAAATTAAAAAAAGAAAAGTACTGAACTCTTTCAAAAAGACGCTGTTATAAAGAAAATCTCTTAACCAGCAAAAATGAACTCATTCTATAGAAGATCCAAACAAAAAAAAAGGAAAAGCATGAAAGACAGGAACAAAAATAAAGGAAATCCTACTCAGAAAATATCGCTAAGCATCCATAAAAATTAAGTCAACAGGAAACACGGCCCTCCAAATCATTTTTTATGCTTCATTACAGCATAAGAAGTCTAAGGGGCAACAAGACTCAAGGTCGGATTTAAGTGGGGGCCCGTGGGGTCACTTGCCCCCACTCGAAACTAAATAATTCATCTAATAATCTTATATATTTCACATAATTATGCAAGTGACCTAGTATATTTAGGATATATACTTGTACATATCTAAAAAAAATGTATTCTAAAAACTTGTCAATGTCAATGGAAAACATGTTTAAACAAATTTTCATGATTATGATTATTAAGGTGTTTCCAATAGGCTACATTCCTGGGTCAGCCACTGACAAGACTATAGGGATATTCCTATAAGCATGTATAACACCTGGAGAGAAATTGGACAATGCTGCAAGTGATACTTAAGTATACATTTAGACACATATATAACATCCACCTGCATGCATATACCTTGCTTTCAGAAGCAAAAGGATTGAGAAAACTTCAAGACTGTTGTAACCACGATCAACAAAATCTCCCTGCCATGAAATATAAACTTGGAAATCAAAAAATGAAATGTAAATTCCAATCAATCATCACCACTCATCGAGTAACCAAAAGTATTAAAATGCAGCCAAGTGTAGAGAATGCCATCATCAGCTACGGATAACTTAAGTTACCATAAAAATGTAATTTGTCTCAGGTACATGGCCTCCTGTCTGGAAGAGTTTCATTAAATCATGGAATTGGCCATGGATGTCACCACAAACAGTAACTGGACTATTGACCGGCTGCACATTGGACTCCTCTATCAGAATATCCTTCACCTAACATAGTATAACACCAAATTCATGAGGCTAGTACAAAGGCAACAATTCCAACTAGCATTCCAGAAAAGAAAAAATAAAAAGCCAGTTACCTGCTCTCAGAAAATAACAAAATGATACTGCTGGATAGTGGAACCATCACTTGAGTCATAAAATAAATGATATGAAACAAAGGAAATATAAATGCCCAACTAAATGTACAGCATTTTGATCCCGTTAAAGGAATTTGGTATGCAAGTGTGCCACCTACGGTAAAAAGTTCTTGGTTCATCATTGCTCGTGAAAAACTTAAACCAGTACAGGATTCGCATGACACCAATTGCCCATGTTTTAAAAAATGGTGTGTTAAAGCATCCAACTCAAAACCAATTGGCTATGAGCGGCGAGGCCGCCCAGGCTCATATACTAGCTTCGGAGGTTATAATTAACCCATGTGAGACAAGCTTCAACACTCAACTGAACGTGCGACTCTTGCCCCGCACGTGGAGAGGTAAACAAACGATTCAACACATACGACAACTATCAACCATCAATGACAAACAAAGGGAAAACCAACCATTAACGACATAGAGTCTTGTCCAAAAGCTTCCGAAAGCCTAGCTCTGATACCATGTTAAAACATCCACCTCAAAACCAATTGGCTATGAGTGGAGAGGCCGCTCAGGCTCATATACTAGCTTAGGAGGTTATAATGACCAGGTCCTACTGACCACAAGGGTCGGTAGGCCCTCCGATCCGACCGGGACCAATGTGAGACAAGCTCTAACATGGTGCATCATGTATAGGAGGCCTGAGGATCAAATTGGCTTATGGAAGAGATTGTATTAGTTCATTAAGGTCTGAGAAGATGGTTCTTACTTCTTGTGTTATAGATGTTTGCGATTGTTATCAGGCTTTTAGCCTTAACAGGATGGCAATGTATTCAAGGTGTATAACCTGAATGATGTGGGTAATAGTTGGAAAAGAATGCTATCATCCTTGAAGATAAGAAGCAAGAGCTTCTTGGATGGGATTCTCTACGGAACTTCTTTCGGGGTCTTAGTCTTCCATCAGACAATAAGAAAAGACCATTATATTGGTTAGAAAAATTTGGAGACGAGTTTGCGAGTTGTAACTTTGGTTTCTTTCTATCTTTTGTTATATTATCCCTTTCCCCTTTATTTCTTGGGGACAACTTGTCCACCCAACTACCCTACATGAAAATGGGACTATGCACCTTAACCAACAAGAACTACCAGGTGGATAGACCCATGTAATCAATTAGCTCTGCCCATTTATGGACAACAACTTAAAGAATGGGATCGCGGAGAGTCAGAGACTAGAAAAGATTCGGGTAAAAAACTGGAAATTGCATCTGCACTTGTGACATGAACTTTGAGCAGAGCACAAGAGAATCAATTTACAAATCTGACGTCAGTTTCAGCATGGTAGCTATTCTGAGAACCCTGTGGTAAGTATCCCTATTTCATGCAGAGAAATACGATGCATCAAGCATCATACACAATGAAAGGACCCCTAGCCTACGAGTCTTCTTTGCATGTTTCGTCTCTTAAACCTGAAAGTTTGTGCAAAAGAGACAAGTAGTATAGAATGTATGAAACAAAACAAATCACAAGTGGCACAAAGATTATTTCATTTGTCCAGTGCAGGTTCACACTTCAAAGTACTTCTAGTTGGGTTTAGGTAATTTGATGAACTGGACCAGAGTTCCGATTTAGGTAAAACCCTAAATCGTACGTACTCAAGAGAGAGAGAGAGATAGAGGACGATACATACATATTCGCAAAGGAGTTGAAGCTCGTCTTCAGACAAGTGCTGGCCATCTTTGACCTTTGAAATCCACAGATCCAAATCCATCGTCCCTTACCCAACCCTACTTGGTATATGTATCTACGCGGCGTCTCGGCAATAACGTTACTATGCAGAGGTGTGGGTGTAAGTGAGAAGATAATCAAACACCAACAAACAATGATGAGCGTGATTGGATGTTGTGTGAAAGCTCTGCCCTCTGGGTAGCTCGACCCAAGGACGGAGAAACTCTCACAAGAGAGAAGACGGCTCCGAGATCAGGGGATTTTCTCTTTCATTTGTACGTATAAGTTTTATTTATTTATTGGATGACGTTTGATATTTTTTCCATCGCCCCTATAATATTTTGGGGGAATTACAGGACAGTGGTATTTGGGGAAAACTATTGCATTTCACTGGTACACTTTTTCAGAATCACAGCCCAATGGAAAGGAGAACAATAATTACTATAACATGACATGACAAATAGAGTTGGACCCTTTTAGCCTTGAATTATATTTCTGTCCCAAAACAAACCCTTTAACACCAGTAAATCACGTTAGCTTCCCAAAACAAAATCCAGACCCAAAATCAATCTCTCTCTCTCTCTCTCTCTCAACTGGACCGATCTCTCTCTCCCCGTCTCTCACTCTGCTACCATTACTCCACACCAAGACAGACTTCGAGCCAGAAAGAGGCGATTAGGTGAAACGCAAAGACCAGATTGGAGATTTTGAACCGATTGACGAGCTTGGAAACAGACTTTCAAACTCCAACCAAGGATCAATCTCTCTCTCTCTCTCTCTCTCTCTCTCTCTCTCTCTTTTTGCAACAAAAAAAAAATTAGGGTTCCGAATTTTGGAACCCTAAATTGGATTTGGGGATTTATGCATAAATTGCTTTCTCGTAGTTCGGTATATTTTTGTCCCATATTTTTTATTTGCATTTCGTAATACCCACCACGTGTTTGAAGAATTGTCGATATGAAGAATTTGTATAATGTCATTCAGTCAGCAACTCATGTTACCTTAGTTATTCTAGGATTTGACGTGCAAGATAATTTCAAAGCCTTCATGTTGCCATTTGAATGGTCCATACCTCTCATTGTTGGAAAAACTCGTATTTTTTACCGCCTTTGTTCGTTTTCAGTCATGGTGCAATTGTTTTTATGCATGTTGCAATAATGAGTAGAAAGGATGCAAACTATGACATGCCTAGGTGCAATATTTGCAACCTCAGTGCAGAAACTTTTTTTTTTTACCAACTTGGTTCGTTACTTGTCATGGTATAAATTTATTTATGTAAGTTGCAATAGTGAAGAGGAATGGTGCAAATTTTTACATGTCAAGGTGCAATATTAGCAATCTCAGT
>JAXBDA010001320.1:0-56977 GCA_036023075.1 Gaultheria prostrata
CTCCTTGGCAAACTCACGATGCTCTCCGAGCTCACATCATGAGTTTGAGCGGGGGTGTGAAAGTATCCTATTGCAATCCTCTATTTTAGGCAGTTTATCGAGATCGTATCGGGATCAAATCGGAATCTTATCGTGATCAAATCGAGATAAAATCAGGATCGAATCGGGATCGTATCGTGATCAAATCTTGTGATCTTTTCCCTTTTTAGGCGTAGCTTTTCTCTATTTAAACATGTAATAGTTTCATTATTTTCTATTCCGATTATCAGTAAAATATCAGATCTTCTTCCCTTTAGTTTGTCACAGTTCTCCCTGTCGCAAGTACCCTATAATAGGCCCATCAGAGGCAGTCTTCCCAACTATATCGAATTGGAAGTAGCCCTAGTTTAATAGTCAATCATACATACTTATAAAGGCCTATTAAGGCCTGTTTTGGCTAAAAATAATAATAAGCCAGCCAATAAGCCAATTTAAATTAGCATACTTTTCCAACCATATTTAGCCAATAGGCCCAAACTTGTAGAATTATTGCTTCTCAATAAGCCAATAATCTTTGGCTTATGTTTTTTGCCAAAACACCCTCAACTCTCACTAACCCCAGTATTGAAGATGCATCTGAAAGAAATGTCCTAAAGCATATAATCACTCTCCTCACAAAAGTAGCCAACAAGGAAGATTCCCTATCCCTTGCAATCATATAAAGAGCCGGACAAGCCATCTCTACCTTCTCCTTCCTGTGCAAAAAATGCAACCAAAAGACTTTACCCTTGCTCGATTCCCACCCACTCGTTTAGTTTTGCCCACAAAATCATTTGCCTCCAAAGCCAACTCCCCTTGGCTTAAGCATGAAGATGATAAGAAGAAAACAATGCTACATTATGAAGGTAAGGGTTACTAAACTAACTAGAAAAGGAAACGTTTCACATGAGACCACTAAGAAAAGTTTCTTCAAGCAATGACTGTAGGACCTCAGGAATTGAGGACTGCTATGAGCCAAGTAAAACACACAAGGAAAGGGGAAAAGGATGATAGTTGAAGGATACAATTAGATATTGAAAGTTTGGGACATATAAGGCATAATAACAAGGTGGAATGCTAAGAGTCAGTTCCAATCCAAACAGTACTTCAAGTATTGCATCAAGAGTGGAACTGTGGAAGCACACGCTTCATGCCTCTTAGAATCTATTAAGCCAAATAAAGAATAATGTCTTCCCAATATTGTCATTTTCCAAGATATCCAAGCTACCAAAAAATTCATTTGATTCGGTAATATTAGGCCTCAACAGCGACCCTACTGCAGTCTGCGATTTGCGTCACTCAGATATTCAGATAACAACACGCTCCAATCTTCATCAGATAAACCACATCAAAAGCAGCATCCCTCTATATCAAACTCAAATCCAGGAGTACTTAAGCCTTGAAAATAAGGATAAAACAAATTGCAACTACTATAATTATAACATGCATCCAGTACGTATTTCCAATATTCTTGCCTCAATATGTTCTTACAATGTGATCGGGCAGACATATAAGTTCTGTTATGTCCATGACACATCAAGCTTGGCGGGATGAAAATAAATCAAAAAGAAATCGGAAGAAGCTTATATCGAAAGTATGAAAAACTCACCTTATAGCGATTAATAATATCCTTCAAAATCTTATTTAGAGCATGACCCATGTGCAAATCACCATTGGCATAAGGAGGGCCATCATGAAGAATGAAATTTCCCTGTCAAAAACACTCGACCATCAACTAATATTGACACAACTATAGTTAAACAAACCCAATTACAATCTAGAAAAGAACTCACCCCGTTGTTCCTGTCAGAAACTCTCTTGAACACCTGATTTTCATCCCATAATTTCTGAATCTCGGGCTCCCTTACTGCAGAGTTTGCCCTCATGCCAAATGCCGTCTTAGGCAGATCAACCGTATGTTTGTACCTTCCTTCCTCCTGCTTTGCCCCTGAATAATGGTAAGCACATCAATGAACTACAAGGATAAATTTCCCTCAGAGGAGGGAGGCAGGACAAGAAAAATCAACAAAATTCTTCCCAAGAAAAACAACAAAAAATTTACAAAAGTTGACACACGACGAGCAACATGTACTCCAAATGATGAGCTCATAGTAAGTACTGAAACAATGACATCGTATACCTCCAGATGCTTTCTTTGCCGCCATGACAGGTCCACGAGCTCTTCGCTTTGATGAATAATGAAACTCATCACTGGAATAGCTTCTCCTGAAACACAATAAGCTAACAGAGGTGGTCTTCCTAAAGGATGAACAACTTCTTAATAACAGGACCTGAATATAGATACCACACCGTGTCAGCTACAACTTATTGCGTACTATCAGAAACTTTAATGGTCTGAAAATGACAATCAAACTAAATATCCAAAGCATTGAGCCAAAAAGATTCTAAGTAGATCCACTTGCTTATTTTCCTACACACAGACGCACATGCAAACACACTCAAAGACGTATAAGTTATAACAAATGCAGGATATAATCTAGTACTAGTAGAGTGAGCCCCAAATGGGTTCTCTCTGGTGCCTTTTTAGCCCTCATCGCAGTTCAATGTTGGGAAAGAGGAAGACGATGGTAAAAAGCAAATGATGCCAATTAATGACACCATCATCTTATCACTGGACACGTCGCCTGACTACCAAAGTTATATGAAGTATACAAGCATAAAGGCTACTTCACTTCAATAGCTAGCTTTTGGGGTCGAATTCTACCCAATACCGTGCAACATGGTGTCAAAGCTAAGTACTAGGGATTGGTAGGGTGCGTGTCTCTGGCTTGCACACGGCAGTTGTAAGTTGTAACTTAGTGCGCACGCTACACATGAGAGAGGGTATGCAGTGCAATACATCGCCTGACTACCAAAGTAATATGAAGTATACAAGCGTGACGACGTCCTCACTTTAATAACTAGCTTTTGGGGTTGAGACATACCCAAGACCGTGTGACAACGGAGTATCACATTCAGTGAAAGGAACAAAGCAAAGAAATTTCCTATATTAGTACTATCACTGACCCATAACCAGACAACTGGCCAAAAAAGAACTATTGTGTACAGTCAGTTGCCCCAACCTCTACAATTTTGGCTTCAAATCCACACCCCAGACAAGGATCAATTCTGACCTGCGAAATGTATCCAACGTCTATCCAATCTAGATTGCTAAAGACCCACCAGTAGATTTGAGTAGCTTTCCAGCAAACATTTCCCATCAAAAACCAAGTTGTCTGCATGCCACTATTAATGATGCCTTGAGTAATCCTAAAAGTTTATTATCGCCATCTTAAACCTATCCAATTGGATCGTTTATTATCGAGGTGTTCGAGCTTAGTTCATTTACTACAAGAGCCTCTATAAACAAGCCGAGCTTTTATAACTGAGGCGAGTTACAACTAACTTGCGCTCGGCTGGTTTACTAAACGAGCTTAAAACTCAAGCCAATAATTACGACCATGCCTCGAGCTGCTCGCGAACAGCTCAGAGCCTTTGCAGCCCTACACTTAAGCAATATCTGCCAATGCAACATCTCTCTAAGCTGACTAATTAATACACAATCAATAGAAATTAACACCATTTTCCCAAAGGTTGCAAATTTGAAATGAACTAAAAGAGAAACTTGCAACTTTCCAACGCGTAGTTCGAGTGCGTATACGTACATGTGATTTTAAGGTTTTACGCTACTGTAACTAATAAATCAGCAAACATACACCCGAACCATACACACAGAAACATACGGCTAAGCTGTACTTCCTATGCAAATCAACGCATAATCTGATTCATTCATATACACCATTCGTCCAAGGACACAAAATTGAAAGGAAGCCTGACACACACACACACACACTCGCTCTTACTATCTCTCTCTGCGTACATATGTATACGTATATATAGATATATGCGAAGTACCTTGTGAGAAGACGATTGCATCGCCATTGGAGCGAGGGGGAAGAAGATAGGGGTCTCGATTAGTTCACAAGATTGAATGGCCAAGCGGACAGAGACCTATATTTCTATTAGATTCATTCCTAAGCTTGGTTTGCTGCAGCAAGATGATCAGTCCGAGAGTGCTGGAGAGAAGAGAGAGCGGCAAAAACCTCTCTGAAAAACCATTGGAGCGAGGGGGAAGAAGATAGGAATTTGTGGATAAATGAACTGAAAAACTGGCTCTGTTTCCGCGTACTGAACAAACAAACTCAAAATTGGAATTGCAAGAAAAGGACCTCTGATCCAATGTAATTATGAACTGGTCTCAATTGTCTGAGGTTATAACTCTTTAGACCCCGACACGCCGTTTGGAACTCGTGGATGAGAAGGGAAACGAAGAGAAAATAATTGAATAGTTCTCCGATTTGAAGTCACTTGATTAGAAGTGTTCTTTGATTTTGTCTTTATTCAAAAAATTGAAGTATCTGTTAGTTTTGCATCAAAATTTTTGTGATTATTGGTTCGTCTCGACGAGAGGAATCAGAAAAGAAAAGTAACAAAATTATGACTGAAAACTAATTTTTTTTTAAAAAATATCTAACTTCAAGCATACTTTGGGTAAAAGTTGAATTTTTTTTATAAAAAAAAAAGTTAGGTAAAAGTCATAATGTTTTATTTTTTTAATTCCTATAAATATGCTCAACACTTTATTTCACTATTTTTCCTGCACTTATCTTTCAAACCAAACAAACCCTACATACCAAATGGTATTCCTAATTACCCTTATCACTTATGAGTTTCTTTATTTTCCACCAAGAAAATAAATATAACATTATAAGAAAATTAATTCATAGTTTCTTTATTTTTCCACCAAGAAAATAAATATACCATTATAAGAAAATTACTCATATAGTATGACAAACTGATTTTTAAGATGCTAAGTTGATAACATGAAACTGGTAAATGATTTCATATTTGTCTTGCAATTGCCTATGCTAACATAAATACTGGTAAATGATTTCATAGTTATCTCACAATTGCCTTTCTCTTTGTAAAATTACGTGTCCATTGTAAATTTAGATCGAGGATCTAACTAGATGTCAATTGGCATCAGGATTACGTTGGAGTCGACAGAGCCTGGTACCAACCAAATTGTTTTGTTTTAATAATATTAGGTATAACTTTAAATATTTTTGCTATAATTAGTTTATTATGTCTTTTAATCCATACATTATGAATCATACTAGACCACAAAAGCCATATCATATAAAGAGTATATAGTGTGTCATGAAAATTTATTTCCAGAACCAAATCTTACCTCCGCCCCTGATTGACATGTGAGCTATTACTAAAACTAAAAACTGTTCAAAGCTAAATACCCTCCAGTGTATGCTGAAACTTGATTTTAAAAATTGTTGAATCTACACAATGGAACTTCCGTGGTGTTTTTTCTCAATAACTATGAAAGGATTGAACAACACTTGCACACCATTTTTATTTTCTTTTTTTCTTAACACTCTCGCACATCGATTTTAATTGGGCTCCTCACAAATGGACGGTGGGACTGAGCTCTCAGTATTAATCAAGGTGGTCGTAAGTTTTTTTTTTTTTCCAAAGAAACCCCCATGTTTGTTCAAGAGAAATGAATGGCCAACATTGTTCTTTCGTGCTAAAAGTAATGAGAGAGGGAGAGATTACACAAGAACCAAAAAACCCACGACAGAAGAAAAATGAAGGGGGAAATTCCAATAAGCTTCCCCTGAAAACAGATAGCCAAACCCTTAGAAGATCCAAAACCCCATTACTTTGTGAATTTGCACATTTCCTTGTCAACAATACAAAATTTGTCAAGAACCAAAAACCCATAACTTGTGTATTAACTCTCTCCTTCTAAACATCACAAAAAAAAGAAAACACATTCATCACACGAGATGACACGAAAGGAAGTCTCAAAGACACATGATGTAGCCAGCCCATATGGTAAATATTATCTCACCAATACCGCACGTAAAGTTGACGACACAGCACCTATTGTGTTATGTATTTCTTAGTCCCGGGAAAAAGTTCCTGAATTTGGCACTGGCAACCGGAAGAATACCCAGGAAAAAGTTACTTAATATTGCACTGGCAACTGGAAGAATACCCAATAGTGCGATTTGAAGTTGGTCCGAGCTGCTTATTCTGACAGAAACTTGCCCAATAGCTCCGAAAACGACTTTAGAACTCCTTCCTATGGAAAACTGAGACTGCATATTTCCCCCCATATAACCTCTCCTCTCCACCTCATCAGAGAGAGACTCGCTATGGTCTGGTCCTGTCCGATAGGAAAATCTTCTTCCCTGAGTCGCAATTGGAAGATTCCCCCATAAGCGGTATCCCCTTGAGACCTGATTATTCCACTACTTCCCATTAAAACCAAGCGTTTTCCAATGGTGATTTGATCCTCGATTTTCATTCCCGTGGCAACATTTTCCCCCAAGAAAGTTACTGATACCCCAGCGGAAGTCTGATTCCTTTTCAAAATTTTCACCTTGGTTTCTCCCTTGAGAATGTACACAAGCTGCTTTCCAACATTTTGGATGTCGAGTCCTGCCATTGTCGATCCACCCTCCCCATGCTTCATTGCGACAGAGGAATCCAAGTGGATGTTGAAATCTTCCTTGTCTTTAGTTATTTGGACCGCTATCACAGACGGAAGACGACCAGCAATTGTGAAATTGCTCTCGAGGCTGACGCCGTCATTTCCGCAATCATGGTCCCACCCGTGTGAATCCATTAACGGTTTTGTATGGAGATGCGAAGTGGACTCCAGAAATCGGTACCTGCACAGGGCCGGAGTAAGGAGTAAGTATTTTATCTCCAGAAGCAGAAAATCATGCACAAAACACGTGCATGCGGATAGTGGAGACTCTATTTACGTTTTTTACAACCCATTTTGCAGCGACGCTAAACAAGAAACATGTAATCAATCAATGAAACAAATAGCCAAAAAGAGGAACAAAATTCAGTTTGAAATTTTGTAAAAAAATGGGCCAACCAGAGAGACAGATACAAAAGCTTCTTCTAAGGAAGAAAAGCTTCAATATCTCATTGGGGATTCTAAAATCACATTCATTATTTCTTTGAACAACTAATATTGGGGGCACCAGTGGTTAAAGACATTGGTGTAAAGAACAAATAACTTATACATATTAGCCAAAGCATGGCTCTCTGTACCTGTAAGCGGGATTTTCTCCGTCAAAAGAAGGTGGCAATGCCTTATCAGGTAAAGGAACCACTACCGCCGATGGATGTTCAGTATCCTCATCCCCATCTTCCTCGGCATACCCATCGTAACTGTTTTGACCATCTTTGCCTGTATTCTTTTTTAACTCCCTCAACCTTGTCACCTCCTCTCTCAACTGATTCCTTTGAAGATGCCTCACCCGGTAATCATACTCCTCGAAATAAGCTTCCCTATGCTCCTTGCTAAGCTTAGCAATCTGTTCTTTCTTCAGAGGCTTGAATGGTAGGAGTTGTAGATCATATTCGTCTTCATCTTCTTTATCAGAAGAGGAGAAATCAGCCAACTCAGTCTCCGAATCAACAATGTCACCACTTCGCTCATTAGGAAGTTTTGGATGGGTATTAGACTGCAATAAAGAAGACAAGAAGTACGGCAGATGTAGGGATGGCATCCTGAACCCAAAGACCTTTCGATCATCCAAAACGTCTTCAGTTTTCGCCACAGAAATTGCATCGGTTAGTATCTTTATTGAGTAGCACAAAAGCAATAACTGCGGTCTCCAACTTTCTCCATTAGGGAGCAACATTTGTCCAGTTTGACTCTCTTGACAAGATGGGTGGTTTTCAACAAGAGACACTGGATTCATAAGACTTGGACTCATCAAACGAAGGTCGCCGACTGCTTGGCTAATCAACTGGTGAATAACGCGTGATCTTTGGGCAACAAATAAATCATAGCTTAAGGGTGACCCGGTTGGCCCATCAGGAGGGTTAGAAGCAGCATGGGTAAGAGTGATAATGGACTTGTTCCATATCGACGAACCAAGTAAAGTAGTAATTGACCTGAATAAAGGCAAATCATTGAGATCTTTCGTCTGCGTATCTAACCGATCAACATAGAGTACAACATCCGGGGGAAATTTCTTTATCACTTTCCGTATGGACAACAAAATCTTCTGGTTAACTGCTGGTTCCATAAGAGAAGATCTCAAACCAGGAGTGTCAAATATTCTAAACCTAATTCCATCTATCGTTCCAACAATGTTTTTCATGTGAGGTCGTTCCGGGTTCAAATGCATTGACTATTGCTTTCTTTTCACCAAAAATGGAATTTATGGTTGCACTCTTTCCAACTCCAGTTTTGCCAAGTACCAAAATATTCAAGGAGAAATCTATGTCATTTTTACCTTCTGCTTCAAGCTGCATAGCTTTCCTCCTGGCCTCAAAGGTGAATGATTGACTTGTGGGCCTCCCTTCAGCAAGGAGTAACCGATATAAAACCTGTGAAGCTATGGAATCTTCATAAGACATGCCTAGTCTATGTACAAGCCTGAGAAATTTCACTCTTATCATTTGCATCTTCTCAATCTTCTTCTTTTCATGCCCATAACAAGCCATGCCTGGACCTGCTCGTGAACAGCTCGGTGCCCTTGGAAGCAATATCTGCCAATGCAACATCTTTGTAAGCTGACTAATTCATACACAATCGATAGAAATTAACACCATTTTCTCAAAGGTTGCAAATTCGAAATGAACTAAAAGAGAAGCTTGCAACTTTCAATGCATAGTTCGAGTGTGTATACGTACATGTGATTTTATGGTTTATGTTACTGTAACTAAATCAGCAAACATACACGCGTACCCATACACACACAAACATACGTACAGCTAAGCATTTTTTTTTATAATTGAGGAATAGCCCTACAGCAGGCCACTAATTGGATCCACTGCACAACCCAAACCTCGGAGGAAGCAGGTGCAACCCCCACCAGTCACAGCCCCCCACTTAGCACAGGTACTCATCCTGTGGGGAATCGAACTCCTGACTAAGGGATTACTCCCAAAGTCAGGCACTTGCCTTAACCCGCTGGGGCAACCTTGGGTGTGTGGCTAAGCTATATTTTCTATGCAAATCAACGCATAATCTGATTTATTTATATACACCATTCGTCCAAGGACACAAAATTGAAAGGAAGCCTCACACACACACACACACTCACTCTTACTATCTCTTTCAGCATACATATGTATACGTATATGTAGTTATAAGACTGATAAATCCCAGAGTTTGTTCGAGTGGAAATGGAAAGAATGGTTTGGAAGTAACAAGAACTCAGAGAAAAAAGAGAACGGTTTTTTGAAGAACAGGGAAAGAAATGATCAATGGAACTCTCGTCCACTAACCTTCTGATGGAACTCTCGTCCAACAAGTTTTACAACACAAATCAAGATACCCTTCTCCCCCTCACAGTTCCCTCTTAAACGTGATACACAAGTGTAGTACCAGCTGCACAAGTCTTTTACAGTTACAACAGCTTTTCCCGCTCAAAAGAATTAATTGCCACTAACTGGCAGCAACAGAATTACAAATCAATTAAAAGATTCTAATTAACTCTACAAGTGTGAAAAGGACACGTGGCCAAGATAACTGGAGAGTGTATCATTCAATTCTGGGGACACAACAAAAAATACTAAAAAAAACATATGTTTCGGAGCCCACGTTAGGAATTCGAGCCGGTCAACTTTTTTAAAACATGTTTTTAAAGAAAAATTAATTCATTCGGATATCGGTAACTGCTCGATCAAGACGACAATTTTGAGAATACCAGTTCATGTTAAGTTTTTTGAAAAACTGTTTGGATCAAGCACTTATCTATATTCGATTGAGGTGAATTTTTATCACAATATGACCGGCAACAAAAACGTGTATTTTTTTCATGTGTACCATCCCATAGATATATGCGAAGTACCTTATGCGAAGAGGATTGCATCGCCATTGGAGCGAGGGGGAAGAAGATAAGGGGACTGGATTAGTTCACAAGCTTGAATGGCCAAGCGGACAGAGACCTAAAACCTCTCTGATTCGGCAGTTGTGGAGAACTGAAAAACCTCAGGCTCTGTTTCTGCACTATAAAAGCAAACAAACTCTAATTGGAATTGGCAAGAAAGGTCCTCTGATCAAATGTATGAAACAGGTCTCACTTGTCTCCCTTACCCAAAAAAAGGTCTCACTTGTCTGTGTTTTTTTGAGTTTTGTATTTATTCAATTTTTTTAGCGTTTGTTAATTTTGCGTTAAACTTTTATAAATTATTAGTGCGCCTAGGTGAGATGAATTGAAAAAATTAAAAAATTATGACCGAAACTCATTTTGTTAAATAAATATCCAACTTTAAGTATAATTGGGTAAAAGTTGAATATTTTTTATAAAAAATTAGGTAAAACTCATAATTTTTATTTTTCGATTCCTATAAATATGCTCAACACTTTATTTCACTTATTTTTCAAACCCTACAAACCAAAATCCAAATGGCATTCCAAATTATCCATATTACTACTTATGAGTTTCTTTATTTTTCCACCAAGAAAATAAATATACCATTACAAGAAAATTATTTCATAGTATGAAAAACGAACCAGGGTGCTGCGTAGCTTGGTGCTACACAGCGTGTTATGTACACGTGGCAGCGACGCTTCAATGATTGTTAACGTTCACAGCGTAGAGCTCATCGAGTAGAAAAAGTGTGCTAAAAATTAGCTCGTTCGGATATCATTAAATACCTCATCGGAACATTATTATCTTAAAAAGAATGGATCCGAAATGGATCCAAAACACTAGATCAAGCAACTAGAACCCATCATTGCTAAGTAACATGTGTTCCGATGAAACACTAAATGATATCCGATTGAGATGATTTTTGGCACACTTATTCTACTCGACTAGCTCTATGCAGTGAACGTTTCCGGTCATCGGAGCGCTGCCAGAGCGCCGCCGCGCGTGCACATCACGCTGCACAACACCGAGCAGCATAGCACCCCTGGTCCATGAAAAACTGATTTTTAAGATGCTAAGTTGATAACATGAATACTGGTAAATGATTTCATCTTTATTGCGTAAAATTACTTGTCCATCCTAAATTTAGGGCGAGGATCTAACTAGATGTCGATTGGCATCATGATTACATTAGAGTCAAGAGTCTGGTACCAACCAAATTTGTTTTGTTTTATTAATATCTATTAGTAGTAGGTATAACTTTAAATATTTTTGCTATAATTGCTTTATTGTGTTTTTTATACATTATGTAATCATACTATACCATGAAAGCCATATCATGTAAAGGGTATATTGTGTATTGGAACCAAAATCTTACCTCCGTCATCTAAGCTATTACTATAACTAGAAATTGTTCGATGCAAAATAATCTAACCCTCCAGAGTATGCTGAAACTTGATATTGGGGGACATCGCATCTAACCAACTGCTGTCTCCATTACTCCGCCTTTAATATTAATGAAAGGATTCAACAACACTTGCACACCATTTTTATTTTCTTTTTTTTACAATACTTACACATCGGTTTTAATTGGGTTCCTCACAAGTGAAAGGTGGGACTGAACTCTCAGTATTAATCGAGGTGGACGTAAATTTTTCTCTTTTAAAAGAACCCCCATTGAACGTTTTCTTGTTCCACTTGATGGCCCAAGAGAAAATGAATGGCCAACGTTGTTCTTTCATGCTTAGAAGTAACGAGAGAGAGAGAGAGAGAGAGAGAGAGATTACACAAGAACCAAAAACCCCACAACAGACGAAAATGAAAGGGGAAATTCCAATAAGCTTCACCTGAAAACAGAGAGCCAAACCATTAGAAGATCCAAAACCCAATTACTTTGTGAATTTGCACATATACCCCAATTAATTTGTGAATTTGCACATATACCCCAATTACTTTGTGAATTTGCACATTTACTTCTCAACAATACAAAATTTGTCAGGTGAACTAAAAAGCAGAACAGAAAACTAAACCATAAGTAGAACCAAAAACCCATAACTTGTGTATTGACTCTTTCTCCTCCTCAACAACACAAAAGTTAACCAAAAAAAAAAATTACATACATCACATGAGATGACACAAAGGGAAGTCTCAAAGACAGATGATGTAGCTAGCCCATGTGCCAAATATATCGCACGTAAAGTCGAAGACACAGCACCTAGCCACCTACTGGGTTATGTATTTCTCACTTAGTCCCGGAAAAAAGTTCCGGAAAACGGCATTGGCAACCGGAAGAATACCCAATAGAGCGATTTGAAGTTGGTCCGAGCTGCTTATTCTGACAGAAACTTGCCCACTTAACTTACTATTCAAACCAGCTCGAAAAACGACTTTAGAACTCCTTCCTAAGGAAAACTGCGACTGCATATTTCCCCCCAATAAAACTTCTCCTCTCCACCTCATTAGAGAGAGACTCGCTGTGGTTTGGTCCTGTCCGATAGGAAAATCCTTTTCCCTGAGTCGCAATTCAAAGGTTCCCCCACAAGCGGTATCCCCTTGAGACCTGATTATTCCACTGCTTCCCACCAAAACCAAGCGTTTTCCAATGGTGATTTGATCCTCGATTTTAAATCCCGTGGCAACATTTTCCCCCAAGAAAGTTACTGATACCCCAGCGGAAGTCTTATTCGTTTTCAAAATTTTCACCTTGGTTTCTCCCTTGAGAATGTACGCAAGCTGCTGCCCAACATTTTGGATGTCGAGTCCTGCCATTGTCGATCCACCCTCCCCATGCTTCATTGCGACAGAGGAATCCAAGTGGATGTTGAAATCTTTCTTGTCTTTCGTTATTTGGACCGCTATCATAGACGGAAGACGACCAGCGATCGCGAGATTGCTCTCGAGGCTGACAGCGTCGTATCCGCAATCATGGTCCCACCCGTGCGAATCCATTACCGGCCTTGTAAGGAGGTGAGAAGTGGACTCCAGAAATCGGTACCTGCACAGGGCCGGAGTAAGTATCTTATCTCCAGAGGCAGGAAATCATGCACAAAATGCAGGCACACGGATAGTGGAGACTCTTTTTACGCTTTTTATAACCCATTTTGCAACGACTCTAAACAAGAAACATGTAAACAAGAATTGTATCAATCAATGAAACAAATAGCCAAAAACAGGAACAAAATTCAGTTTGAAATTTTGTAAAAAAAAATGGGCCAACCAGAGAGACAGATACAAAAGCTTCTTCTAAGGAAGAAAAGCTTCAATATCTCATTGGGGATTTTAAAATAGCACTCATTATTTCTTTGAACAACGAATGATGGGGGCACCAGTGGTTAAAGTCATTGGTGTAAAGAACAAATAAGCTACACATATTAACCCAAAGCATGGCTCTCCGTACCTGTAAGCGGGATTTTCTCCGTCAAAAGAAGGTGGCAATTCCATATCAGGTAAAGGAACCGCTACCGCCGATGGATGTCCACTCTCCTCATCCCCATCTTCCTCTTTGTAACCATCGTAACTGTTTTGACCATCTTTGCCTGTATTCTTTTTCAACTCCCTCAACCTTTTCACCTCCTCTCTCAACTGATTCCTTTGAAGATGCCTCACCCGGTAATCGTACTCCTCGAAATAAGCTTCCCTATGCTCCTTGCTAAGCTTAGCAATCTGTTCTTTCTTCAGAGGCTTGAACGGTGGGAGTTGTAGATCATATTCATCTTCATCTTCTTTATCAGAAGAGGAGAAATCAGCCAACTCGGTATCCGAATCAACAATGTCACCACTTCGCTCATTAGGAAGTTTTGGATGGGTATTAGACTGCAATAAAGAAGACAAGAAGTACGGCAGATGTAGGGATGGCGCTCTGAACCCAAAGAGCTTTCGATTATCCAAAACGTCTTCAGTTTTTGCCACAAAATTTGCATCGGTTAATATCTTTATTGAGTAGCACAAAAGCAATAACTGTGGTCTCCAACTTTCTCCATTAGGGAGCACCATTTGTCCAGTTTGACTCTCTTGACAAGATGGGTGGTTTTCAACAAGAGACACAGGACTCATAAGACTTGGACTCATCAAACGAAGGTCGCCGACTGCTTGGCTAATCAACTGGTGAATAACGCGTGATCTTTGGGCAACAAATAAATCATAGCTTAAGGGTGACCCGGTTGGCCCATCAGGAGGGTTAGAAGCAGCATGGGTAAGAGTGATAATGGACTTGTTCCATATCGACGAACCAAGTAAAGTAGTAATTGACCTTAATAAAGGCAAATCATTGAGATCTTTCGTCTGCGTATCTAAGCGATCAACATAGAGGACAACATCAGGGGGAAATTTCTTTATTAATTTCCTTACGGACAACAAAATCTTCCGGTTAACTGCTGGTTCCACAAGGGAAGATCTCAAACCAGGAGTGTCAAATATTCTAAACCTAATTCCGTCTATCGTTCCAACAATGTTTTTCACAGAGGTCGTTCCGGGTTCAAATGCATTGACTATTGACTTCTTTTCACCAAAAATGGAATTTATGGTTGCACTCTTTCCAACACCAGTTTTGCCAAGTACCAAAATATTCAAGGAGAAATGTAAGTCATTTTTACCTTCTGCTTCAAGCTGCAGAGCTTTCATCCTGGCCATTTCAAAGCTGAATGATTGACTTGTGGGCCTCCCTGCAGCAAGGAATAACCGATATAGAACCTGTGAAGCTATAGAATCTTCATAAGACATGCCTAGTCTATGCACAAGCCTGAGAAATTGCACTCTTATCATTTGCATCTTCTCAATCTTTTTCTTTTCCTCTTCACTTATGGTTTCCTCGTAGTCACCCCCAGAACTAGCCAGGATCTCTGAATCATTAGCAGGTTGCTGAAAAGAAACGACTCTGGAACTGTTACCAGTGGTGACCGTGAAACTGCCACCACCGGATCCACCACCTGCAGCTGCTTTCAAAAGGGCAGCCCATATGGTAGACTCAAACAATTCTTTTCCATCGCTTTCCCCGTTTGTGTCCACTCCAGTCTTCTGTACAAGATCCTGTGAACTCTCGCCAAGAGAAGTGGGGGTTAAACTTTGTTCTACATCGTCTGCAATTATCTTGGTTTTCTCAGAGGCTCCAATGACCAAACCTCTAAAATCCTCAAAATCATCTTCTGAATTTTCTAAATCGTGAGCTGCATCATCTTCCAATTCTGCTTTAAATGCAAGTTCAGGGTCTAAATAAGAACCAAGAGATTGCTGATCTCTGTGCAACCCATGTTCCATCACATTTTGTTCGGATGTTTGTAGCGAAAGACCACCCCCATGACAGTTTGTATCCTGAACTGAATGTCGTTCTGAAATTCTACTGCTGTCTGCATTCTGAATGCCATTTTCGGCAATTACACTGTCAACTGGTTCAACACTGCTGCAATCAACAAAATTATGCGATTCAACACCCGACTCAATTATTTGCTCATTTATACCTTCCAATAGATCGTGATTGCTAACATCGACAACTTTGTTTTCACTGTTTTGGCAATTCATACCAACTTCGGCCAAAACTTCACTCTCAATACCATCAACCAAATGTGAAGCATCTTCGTTAGTTTCTGAATTTTCGTGGAGAACCCCATCTTTCTTTGCCGCAAGAGACTCCAGTGTTGTTCCTTCAGCATCATCAGGAACCTCATTGGTAATCGGTTCAGATGAAACAGAGGTATTATCAACAACAGAGTCATTCACTCCTATGCACCCTTCACCTTCAGCTTCTAATGCTGGCTCAAATTGCGACTCATCTTCTTCTTCTGCTTCAACCCCAAAACCCTCAACTTTAATAGAACTATCACTCCCCCCAAAAGTATGAATACCCGGAACCCTAACTGCACCAGAAAACCCATAATCACCCCCCTCCTCAGTACCCACAGAATCATCGTCACTGTCTCTCGATAACATAGCAATTGGGACACGCACTTTCCCAACATCAGCACTGGCTGGTTCATCAAAACATTCATCCTCTTCTTCTATTGATGTTGCTAAGGTTTCTTCATCTGTATCTATCACAAGAGGCCTATAAACAATACAATCCTCATCACCACTGTTATCTTCTCTGCTTTCTCCATTTTGGACACTAACAGAAGGCCTAGAAAAATTATTATCCTTGACAACACTCTCTTCTCTGATTTCTCCATATGGGTAACTCACAAAAGGCCTAGAAAAATCATTGTCCTTAACACCACCACTCTCTTCTCTGATTTCTCCATATGGGTTCGTCACAAAAGGCCTAGAAAAATCATAACCCATAACAGAACCACTCTCTTCTCCGATTTCTCTACGTGGGTTAGACACAAAAGGCCTAGAAACACCATATTGCTCAACAACACGAGTCTCTACTAGGGTTTCATCATCTGGGTCAGCAAAAAATGGCATTTCCGACGCGGTTTCAAATTCGTCCTCACCACTAACAAACCCTTCAGACTCAAACCCACTACTTTCACTACTGCTAGTGTCATGGTTTTCATAGCCGTTAGTTGAAGCAGAATCTTCAAAATCAGAATCAACAGTAAGGGGTGCTCTTATGGGTAAAGAAGAAGAACCTGATGAGGTGGAAAGAGAGACCTTTGATGGGGTCGCTATTGGTGAAGAAAGAGAAACACTGCGGGGCATGGAGTCCATGGACGTGAGCTCTTGTTTCTTGTGTTTGATTTATTTTTTGGTTTTCTTTTGTTGGGGAAAAGTGGGAAAGACAAAGGTGTCTTTGGAAATGATGGGCTAGGGTTTCTTTTTGGGATTATCTATGGTGTTTTGTTTTGTTTTGTTTTGCTTGGAGTATAATATTGGCGGTGATTGTTGGGACCATAGGGGTTGTGGTTGGAGAGAGAGAGACCACAAAAGAGGAGAGAGATAAGCCTGCGATGTGGACAGAAAAAGGAACCGATCACTTTGGTACCGGGGGGCTACGTACGGCCCGCGGGGTTCACCTAGAGGTCCTGCATAAATGATCTGAATCGTTCAAAAATTTTAAAATACTGTATTTTTTTGAGTGGTCTCGTGAGAAATCAACTCAAATCGTTCCGTGCAACTAGTTAATCCGATGCACTCATTTTTTATTCATATTACATTTTTTTTAACGATTCGGAAAATTTGTGCGGGACTCCATACTGTACTTCATCAGTACCTGTAGTGGAGTTGGACTTTGTTTGGAGATTAATAGTAAGTTCTTCCCGAATGAGGGTTTCCACCATGAGTGGGTCTCACCATATATTTACTGCGGTAATCTGAATCATTCATCTTAAGCTTTTAACATAATGTATTCATGCGAAAAAAAAAGAAAAAAACAGCTTGATTGGACGTGGTGTATATATCAAAAATTAACTTCGTCATATATAAAATAGATGATCGTGGATAGTTTTAACTTAAAAAATATGGACAGAATCAGGCCGCCTATTTTATAAACTAAAATTTATTAATATAGCTATTGATATCCGATGAAGCTAATTTTTGCATGAATATACTATCACGCAAATCTTACAACGGTTTAAATTATTGTAATAAATGCAACAGTAAGATCCACAAAAGGCTGTTGCGCCGGGCTCTTCTTTTGCGCTCTAAGTTTTGCCTAGCAACGCCCTTTCGGATTTTCGGCCTAGCGAGCTCTTTTGATTTGGTCACCCCCACGAGTGAAAAGCTTGTTTGACCGTCTGAACGAACAAACAAGAATGCAGCAAGTATGCAAAGACACAAAGCAAAACCCTCGGCGGAAAACCCCACATTCGGACAGAACATATTCTCATCTGTTTGGCTTATAGTTGGATTCTTGAAAAGGGATTTTTGGCACTTAGAGAGTCTAGCCGTCTAGGAGATGCATTGCTCCCTCAAGTACATGAAGAAAAATTCCAAGCAATCGCCTTCACACTTACTATGAGACTTTTCAACTATAGTTATTTTGCAAGAGCGGTCATCTTGATCCCGAGAGAGAGTAAAAAATGGAGTTCTGTTATAATGTGAGAGACATGACTAATAAATAATTTGAATTTGTAATATAGTCAGCGCCGCTCAACTATATAGATGAGCTATCCGAACATCCAACAGCACATCGATCAATAACATCCAAATCAACTATGGCATTTAAAGAGTTGGAAAAAACCGAAGACTATACACATATCACATATCGCAGTGACTCGTGTTCAAAGTCCATATGTAACACAGATTCATCTCAAGTACACAATGGAAAAGGCAGAGAATTGTGCCACAACAACTTGCATCAAATCTACACCGAAAGGCACAAAATGGCACTTGGAGAAGAGTTTCCGTGGCATGCTCCTCTGAAGCAGGTATAAGTTAAAATACCCAAGACAAGACGTGCAGGTGAGCAAAAAATTGCTGCAGTTGGTGCTTCAAAATAATTGCTGCAGTTGGTGCTTGAAAATAAGCCAAAACCCAACAAGCCACTTATTTGCAGAACATCACAGGAAAACAGCACCTCCTGGAATAATAAGCCAACACCCAACAAGCAACTTCTCAAATTCTGTTACTCCGATGACAACACAGCAACTTATGTTGAATTCATACGTACACCTGGAGGATTCAAACAAAGAAAACAAAGTTCTCAGACAATAGACAATGTAAAAAATATGTCAGCGTGATTGATACTGGGACTCAAAACATCCAACGTAATGTCATCTCAAAAAATCCAATGTAATGTGAAGTAGTCTTTTTCTTCCCTTTTTTTTTCACTTAAAAAAAACAGAGAAGACTTCACTTAAAAGTAAATGAGCAATGCTACGCGCACAACTTTAAAACACAACTCCGGACACAACTGCAATAGAGTCAGGGCCACTCAGCTACATAGATAAGAAGTTTATCCGAACATCAAACAGCACAACGATTAGAGTAACATCCAAATCAACTAAGGTATTCAAAGAGGTGGAAACAATTGAAGGCCAAACAATTATTGCAGTGATTCCTGTTCAAAGTACATTACGTAACACAGATTTATGTCAAGTACACTCTGGAACAGACACAGAATTAGGCCGCAACAAAATGCATCAAATCTACAGCGAACGGTCCAAAATAGTCTTAGAGAAGAGTTTCCATGATGTGCTCTTCTGAAGCAGGTAAAGGTTAAAATACCCAAGACAGGACATCGTGCAAGTGTGCAAAAAACTGCTGCAGTTGGTGCTTCAAAATATGCCAACACCCAACAAGCATCTTATTTGCAGAACGTCACAGGAAAACTGCACCTCCTGATTCAAATGTATTGGTCACTTTGCAAATTATATTACTCCGATGACAACACAGCTACTTATGTAGAAGTTGTATGTACACCTGGAGGGTTCAAACAACAGACAATGTCAAAAAATATGCCGGCATGATTGATTCTGGGACTCAAAACATCCAATGTTCATCTCAAGATTTCTGTTAAAAGTAAATTCCCCTCCCCCTTTGACATACACAATTTCTAGAGCGAATAATCTTAATTGTCATCGAGCCAAAACCAAAGTAGACGAGACGAGAGTGTTTTTTGTATCCTTGCAATCTTCATCTGCTTGGGAAAGCAGAAACCAGAAGGCATATGCATTTACAAGAGTAGGCAAAAAAGGACAGGGCGATATCTACTTGATATCGTATAACGAAGGAGGACAGGCATGGAAGGCCCACGTAGAAGAAATGCTTTCTCAAATGCCTAAAAGAGGCATGACCACTATCTCCGTTTAGATCTCAAAGAGTTTGTGCTATAATTGGCAAAACAAACTGCTGATATAGTTGGATCAGACAAATCTACCTTTGAAGACTTCCATGAAAATCCATTCATAGAATACTGAAAACCATTCTTCGGCCTTGACTGGCAATAATAGAATCCCCAGGCTGCTGCTTCTAGTCGGAACAAAGTGATCACAAGCCTGTTTGGCCATTTTCCATTGACAATTGTTGTGAAGAACATTCTCAAGGGTCGCAATGCCATCGGAAAAAGTTTATGATATTAAGGAAATGTTGACATCCATGCTGATTGCATACTTACGAAGTTACAATGGTGTCTCCAGAGCTAATATTAAGTACAGAACAAGGAGAGAGTTATACATTCAGCCATAAAACAAAGGCATTTGAGTTGGGAGCAGAGAAATCAATCATAATAGCAATCAACATAGCAGAAAGTCTCCTATGCACAAGACTTGTCCTCGATTATGCCAACATGGTTTGTACCGCTATAAATGAAAATTCACAACTGAATGCCTGCATCATTTAGGATGTACAAGCTATTGCTTTTATAATCTGTTTTAACATCTAGAGGTTTATTACTGAACAGATTAGGAAGTACCTCCGCATGGTGCAAATTCAACTGTTTCTATAAGAATTCATGAGATAAAAAACCCATATCAACTGCTGCTCTCTATCGCATGAATTGATTCTTCAGCAAGATTGCATGGGCCTTGTGCGACTGAATTGACCAAGTATGGCATATTACTCGGTCAGTAATCAATAAAAGCTACAAGAATGAAGTCATAAGGATCTTGACGCATGCTGAGACTTTGCTGTTTCCCTCAACACGGCACCAACTATTGCCGCCTGCTCAAGACAGTCAGCCTTATGCAGGGCATCCAGAAGAACTACACAAGTCTTAGTATAAATGTTACAACCTTTCAACCGGGTTTCCTCAAAAAGCGAGTACGCTTCCGTTGCCTGGTTTGAAATGCTCAACCCTTCTATCAGCGTATTATAACAAGCAGCATCAGGAATACCCCCATTTGCTTTGAACCTTTCAAAGAGTCCATTAGCCTCCGATATGTTTCCTGCTTTTGCAAGACCTGAAATCATGGTGGTGTAAGTGATTATACTGGGTTTAAACCCTTGTTTCTGCATCTCCTGCCAAAATACAAACGCCTTATTGAACTTTCGAACTCTACAAAGACCATTTATGAGAATGCTGTAAGTTACGACATTTGGGGGGCATTTCAAATCCTTCATAGAATTAAAGCAAACAAGGGCTTCGTTAATTTCCTCTGCCTTTACTAATGCATCAAGCAAGCAATTCCATGTGTATACATTAGGGGTTAATCCCTTTTGCATTAACTCTTCCATAATCAGATACGCTTCATCAATTCTACCCACCTTCCCAAATCCATCAATGAGACTACTGTATACAACTACATTTAGTTCCACACCTTTGGATTTTGCTTCTTCAAAAAGCATATAAGCTTCATCAAGCCTGTCAATCTTAGAAAGCCCATCAATAACGGAACCATAGGTGACCACAGTGGGTGGGTGACCCTTAACCTTCATCTCCTCCAGCAACTGGTAAGCTTTATTAACCTTACCTGATTTGCAAAACCCATCAATAACAGTGTTGTAAGCTAAGGTATCCAGAACACATCCCTGTTCCTTCATAGCGTAGAACACCTCGTAAGTCTCACGTGCGAAGCCTGCTTTTATAAGGCCATGAATTAATATAGAAAAGCTCCGCACATCTGGGGTGAACCCTTGAGCCTTGATTTCCTCAAATAAACTCCTGCCTTTCTCAGTGTCACCGGACTTGAAAACACAATCCATGTACGTATTAAGTAGAGTAAGGTCAGGAGAAACACCCATATGGACCATTTCTTTGTACACTTTGTGACCATCATCGTTCCGGCCACACTTGAAAAAGTTCCGAATGAGGGATGTATAGACTATAGCATTCGGAACCCTACCAGAATCTAACATCTGTTCATAAAGCCTGTATGCATCATCTACTCTGCCGTTTCTTCCCAAACCATCTATCAGAGAACAAAATGTAAATGCATTCGGGGTACAAACCTTGTGATCCATTCCTTCAAATAAAGAACAAGCTTCATCGAGTTTTTGAGCCTTACATAGCCTATCAATCATTATATTCATGGTCAAAACATTTGGAAATAAGCCAGCTTCTTTCATGGAATCCCGAATCTCCATAACAGATTGAAGTTTCCCCGCCTTGCAGAGCATGTCTATGAGAATATTATAGGTTGAAAGATTGGGAGAAGCATCTTTTTTCATTTCCTCAAATATCCGTAAACCCTCATCTACTATGCCTTTCTTTCCAAGGCACGTGAGAATACAATTATACGCAATCACACTAGGAATGCTACCCTTCAGCTTTTGTTTCTCAAGCAAGTTGTAAGCTTCTTGGAACTTTCCAACGGAACCATAACCCATTATCATGGTGTTATAAGCATATGCACACGGCACTTTTTTGTTAAGTTCCATTTGTTCAAATAGCTCCACAGCTTCATCCAGCCTATTAGCTTTGCAAAGAACACCTATCATGCTTGTATAGGTGACATCATCCGGCATAAGGCCATGAGCTTTCATCTCATGAAAGAACTTCCAAGCCATATCCACCTTGCCAGCTTTGCCAAAGCAGTCTATACAGACATTATATAGAACAATATCGGCATTTAAAGAGTTGCTTTTCAAATCGTCTAACAAAGAAAGAGCGGCATCAATGCGACCCTCCTTGGCAAATACACGAATAAGGGTGGTGAATAAATGCACATTTACCTCGTACCCTAACTCCTGCATCTGATTAAATAGAGTGAGCATGAGGTCGGGTTTGTGAATGGAAGATAGAGCACCGATTAGAGTTGTATAAGCTGAAAATGCAGGGCGAATTTTGAACTTTCTCATGGACTGTATGAGGTCAAATGCTTCTAGTAGCTTCTGAGACTTGACACAGCTCGCAACTAACTCAATAGATGTATTAGGAGATGGCCCAAATCCAGCTAGGCTCATTTCTTCCAAAATCTGTTCCAAATTAGCATAGTTTTTACTTCTGCCCATTAGCATGAGTAACAAATTATATGCTTCTGGGCAATGTGCCTGGTTGCTTTTTGTCTCGGCCCATCGAAAATACTTCAATGCCACGCTAATATCCTTGAGTCTCTTTAGAACTCCAATGACTAACTCTGTCTGAGGCATTTTGTTGAACACGGAGAGAGCATTTTCCATGGAAGGTCCCCAAGGACCACTCTCCAGGATCTGACACACACTATCGACTCCTTGTCGCAGCCCATCCAATTGTAGTAAGCGTTTGTCATTACCCCCATCAACAGAAGAGACAGCTGTCAAATCACGATCAGAGGGCCCATTCCAAGATGATGAAAACTTTAAACCAAATGCAAAAATGGGACAGCAGTTTGAAGAGTAGTGGAAGATTATTCCTGTGGCACCAAATAAATAAACATCAGCAACTAAATCATACTCCCTACAGTTAAGTTGCAATTTGAAATTGGACGTTCGGTGGCAGTTTCCAATGTTCATTTTCTGCAAAAGAACCAATCTTTTAAGAAAAACATCAATGGATGTTGAAAACTATTCTGTCCAGAGATGAATAAGCTATAAAAACGGCGTGCGTATTTTGTTTTCCAAAACAATTTTTGGGAAAGTATGATACGAAATTCATTCTGGGAGATTCCATTAAACAGAATGGTAAAGGAAAATTTTATTGCGGGGCAAACAAGAAACAAGGGAGAAAGGGATTTCAGCATTGCCCCAGCTCAACGAGGCCCTTCTTAAGGAAAAATCAAATTCATAGAAAATTTGGTTCATCCAAAAACATACACAACAAGGATGTATATTTTTCTATTTTATAGATTTGTATGTAACAATTGAGAGTGAAAATATTCTACATCATGTGAATATTCAAATCCAACTGTTATATTTTTTAGTTCAAAATGAAAGAAAAAGATTGGGGTGCTTCATAGTAGATCAATCTTTTAACCAAGTTTTTCACTCAAATTAGATGGGGAGAAAAATATATAATAAGCATTGGAAATGGACTAACAAGGAAGATCTTCAACTTGAGATATATGGTGCAACCTTGGATCACATACAAGGTAGGCAATGGGGATGACACTTTCTTAATTCTTATGGCTTGATAATTGGCATTGTTTAGGGCCTTTATACCAGAAATTTCGAGAACACATGGTGCATAATTTGGGCAGATTCCCTGCTTGCTAAAGTCCATTCCATTATCCATTTGGGCAGATGGGGTTGGCCTAGGCAAAGGAACCCTATTATTATGGAGATCAGAAGTGCTACCCCAATGTCTTTTCTTTCTGATCCTTATTCTGATTCAGTTTTTTGGAACCTGACAGTAGGAGTGGAGTATACAGCTCGATCGGCTCGGCAGGCTTTACGGGTCCTAATCCCCCTTTCCTTGGCATAAGGTAATTGGGTTCAAACACCACACGCCTGGGTGGGCTTTTATCCAGTGGTCATCTGCTTTGGGGAGGTTGGCCACTAAGGATAGACTCATTTCTTGGGGCATGCAGGTTGACCCTCAGTGCAGTTTTTGTCTCAGGGCTTTTGAATCTCACTCTCATCTTTTCTTTTCCTGTGGATATTCTCAACAAGTCTGGTCGTCTATCTTACTGCAAAATGGTGTTAGCAATGGTCCTATGGATTTGGTTGGGGCTTTGTTGTTTTTACAGCAGCATAGAGGTGGCACCTCTATGGCTCATCTTGTTTTCAAATTGTCTACGGCTGTTACAATTTTTAGGCTGTGGAAGGAGAGGAATATGCAGGTTTTCAAGCTTCAACGTCTGGATTGCTCTTCGTTGCAGCAACTTATCATTGAGGATGTTCGTGTGCTTCGGTGCTTGTATTAGTTCTAGAAGAGGGATTGTTTCCTCTGCCCAGAAACTCTCCATTGCAGCTTCTTGGGAGTTTCTAGGAAGATTTTTTCCCCTTAATGTTTTGGGGTTAGTTGATAGGAGTTTGCTTATCCAGAAGTTGTTTCTGGTTTATAATTCTGTATAAGGAATTGTTCCTTTCTTGTTTGAGTTCTGTTTGAGCTTACAAAGATCATAACTTACCCCCCCCCCCCCAAAAAAAAAAAAAAGGAAATACATACTAACTTCACTTATAAAAGAAACGAAATTTTGGAGAAAACAAAAGACACCCAATTTACCTTTGTTTCCAAAGATTGTCTTCATCATCCTTTCAAGGTTCTTATTGGACCTTTATTCTCCGAATGTCTGGTCGATAACATTGACAGTAGCCAATGGAATTATGGAAATTGCAGATAACCTACAAAAAGAAAACCCATTTCACACAAATTATTTCATTGCTTAGCATATAGAGTATGTATGACAATATATCACAAACTAAGGTACTAGGAACTGAGCAAACTAAGGTACTAGGAACTGGGAATCAAATCAAATCATGAATGGTGCGAAAGAAGTCTTACCAGTGAAAAAATTCCAATTCAGTTATCTGTAATTTCTATGTAGCTAAGGGTATGATTGCAAGTATACAGTAAGCTATGGCGATGTTGAGGAAGTTCACGCAGAATGGCATTCGAAGGAGGAAACATTAGGGGTTGATTCAGTAGAAAAGGGTTTTCAATAGGGTTTATCAGACAGAGGGAGAAGCTCGCGACACAGGTTGGATAGAACTTCCGTTACGCCCTGGGGAAACCTCACTTTACTCAGGTCAGCCACTGGCAGAACAGGTTAGCGACAAGCAGTGCTTCTAAGTTCTATCTTTCCCCGGGCCGAATTTCCTTTACTAAAAGGGAGTGCAAAAACAAAAATGTTTGAACCCGTTTTTTCTTTTATTCCTTTGAGTGAATTTTACTTACAACCCTCAAATTATTCACCATTTTTCTATGTCGTCCTCGAACTACCAAAATCACTCATTTCATCCTCAAACAATCCAATTTTATCTATCGGGTCCAATTCCTAACTTCCGTTAGAAAATTGGATGGAAAGTCACAACACGTGTGTTGCACATACTTCCTTGAACCATATGAAGGGTAGTATCGCCATTCTTGACTATTCTGCTCTCATTCCACCATGAGAGAGAGAGAGAGAGGCAACTCGATCACCACCACCACTGGAATTTTGGAAACCAGATTTGAATAGTTTAGAAACAGTAGTCCGATGTAATGGGCTGCTGTTGGTGCATGTAATTCTGGGTACTATGAAAGCAAAACAACGTGCAAAAGAAAGCTTTTCTATCTATGCATTTGTTTCACTTTTCAAGCAAAACAACACTAGCAGTATATGAATAAACCAGGGATAAACCAAGTCTACAAAACAACGTTCAATTTTGGGCCAGAATCAGAGTTTAACGAGCTTACGATTTAGACGAGGTTGGTGCTCCATGAGAGGTTGTGGGCTGCAACGGTGCTAGTGCGCCATCAGCGTTTCGGGCGGTGCCGAAGATGACGACTGGTGTTGAGTTTCCACGATCGCCTGTTCATTTGGGAGATCTGAGCATGTGGGGATCTGATACCCCAAACCTAGCGTCAATTTGGGGGAGAATCAGAGTTTAATGATTTGGGGGGATTGGGAAGCAAAACGATGTTATGGGGAGAGAGAGAAAGAGAGATGATTTTACTCTGTTTTTCCCCTGTGGACTGGGTTCCGATGGAGGAGTAGAAGAAGAATGAAAGGGAATGACAATTGTGCCTATGAGAGGGAATGCAACTTTCCATCCAATTTTTTAACGGAAGTTAGGAATTGGACCCAATAGGATAAATTTGGATAGTTTGAGGACGAAATAAGTGATTTTGGTAGTTTGAAGATGACATAGAAAAATGGTGCATAGTTTGAGGGTTATAAGTAAAATTCACTCATATTCGTTTTGTATTAAAAAAATTACAATTATTAATTTTGCGTCAAGTTTTTGTAGTTTATTGATTTTTCTCGACAAGCCGAATCTAAAAATTATAAAATTATGGTCAAAACTAATTTTTTAAATTTAGCCAAAATTAATCCAATAAACTGGTTTCATTTTTTAAAAAATTAGCCATAAATACATTATATTTTGCCTTTTTTAAGGGTAGGACAAGGAACTTTTGCAATCAAACATAAAAATATTATTTTTAATATTGATTTAACAAAAGGACAAAAAAACCTCAAATTCTCTCTCTCTCTCTCTCTCTCTCTCTCTCTCTCTCTCTCTTTCTCTCTCTCAGTTCCCGATCGATTCTTCCTCCAATGGTGGCAAGACAACATCTCCCTCCCAAACCAGTTAGGTCTACAGATCAAAATTTCATCTGCATTTGGTGTCAACCACCTGCATACTGCCAAGACCCCCAATGTGCGGCAGCTCTCGTCGGTGCTCCTTCGTGATAAGATCACTGCCCACTAGGCCAGCATCCCCGAGAATTTCGTAAACTCTCCTAATTTACTTTCGGGATCACAAATGATGCGCCCTACTGTCGAAATGAATAAAGGCTTGCAATGAATCTGAGTTGTAGACAATCTGATTATCATTGATAATCCCCTCAGCTACGACAGCTAGTCAAGCAGTCCCTCACTCTGATTTTTCCTCCAAATTTTCCTTGATTCCCTAAAACTTTTCCCCCAAATCACTTCATTGTTCCCCAAATATGATTGATCTAGTCTAGAAATTTTCAATTTTCTTCGTGTTTGTTCTTCCACAAATCAGAAATGGTCGCCGAGAAATTGACTTCCAAAGGCCAAACATGGTGAGGCAAGTGCAATTGTTTCCATTTTAATTTCTACTACAAGAAAAAACGATTCACGCTTCGAAGTAGACGACATGGCCTCCCATCTCCACAAGGCCAGTTTATTTGAATGGGATCTGATTTGCCGAGGTATGATTTGTGAAGGCCTAGATTATTGTGTTAGTTAGTGAGATTTCACTAGTTCGAAGCAAAGTTTGATCGATTATTATGTATGATAATAGATCTTACTGAAACCTAACTTATGTTCATAAAATGCATAATAATATATCAAACTTTAGAACCAGTTAAATCTCACTAATCATCATAAAAAGCATAATAATAGATCAAACTTTGCTTCCGAACTAGTGAAATCTCACTAACACAATAATCTAGGCATCCACTAATCATACCTCAGCAAATCAGATCCCATTCAAATAAACTGGCCTTGTGGAGATGGAAGGCCATGTTGTCTACTTCGACGCGTGAATCGTCTTTTCTTGTAGTAGAAATTAAAAAAGGAAATAATTGCACTTGCCTCACCATGCTTGGCCCTTGGAAGTCAATTTCTCAGTGGTCATTTCTGATTTGTGGAAGAACAAGCACGAAGAAAATTGAAAATTTATAGACTAGATCAATCATATTCTGGGAGCAATGAAGTGATTTGGGGGGAAAGTTTTAGGGAATCAAGGGAAATTTGGAGGAAAAATCAGAGTGAGGGACTGCTTGACTAGCTGTCGTAGCTGAGGGGATTATCGATGATAATCAGATTGTCTACAACTCAGATTCATTGAAAGCCTTTATTCATTTCGACAGTAGGGCGCATCATTTGTGATCCCAAAAGTAAATCAGGAGAGTTTACGAAATTCTCGGGGATGCTGGCCTAGTGGGCAGTGATCTTCTCACGGAGGAGCACCGACGAGAGGTGCCGCACATTGGGGGTCTTGGCAGTACACAGGTGGTCGACACCAAATGCAGATGCCTGGCCTTTTGATTTGTGGACCCAATTGGTTTGGGAGGAAGATGTCTGGCCACCATTAGAGGAAGAATCGATCGGGAACAGGGAGGGAGGAGAGAGGAAAGAGAGTGAGAAAGAGGATTTGAGATTTTTTTGTCCTTTTGTTAAATCAATATTAAAAACAATGCATTTATATTTGATTGCGAAAGTTCCTTGTCATTCTCTTAAAAAAGACAAAATATAATGTATTTATGGCTATTTTTTCCAAAAATATTAGTTTAGTTATTTTTCTTCTCTTTTTCCTCTCAAACCAATCAAAGGAAGGGGAATTTTTTTTATTTTCCTTTCCTTTATTTTCCTTGGGTTCCACCCAAAGCCCAAGTACTTTCATTTTCAAAATGATAAGAACTTCATGAAGAAATTGATAAATGCCTGGATATAGCATCCGGCCTTAATCAAAGGTCTAGAAAAATTATAAAGGATGGTAGCTTTTCCAGGTACATGTGCCTAGATTATTAGAGCATCTTCAACCTTTACTCATACTATTACTTAAATTTGAGTAAAAACTTCATTTGATATGAAGCAATCCAATGGGCAAATCCAAATTCAAGCATAAAATTTGAGTAAAAATCTCATTAATGGCATGATTGTAAATTTGAGGGAAAGAAATACTGAAATAGCCTTACAAATTTTGAGTCTCCCTTGATATGAGTAAAACTCAAATTGATATAGGTTTTAGTAAAGGAGTAAAGTGGATTTTTGGAAAATTTTACTCAATTTTGAGATTGAGAAAGAAAAAAAAGGTAAGGAGTGGAGATGCTCTTACTATTTCTCCTAGCCAAAATAATGGGTCACCCCATTCGTACTCATCGAGGCCGGCAAGTCAATCGATCTGATTCTTCATTGAACTGCCACCACCAACGCATACCTTTGTCCTAGAAACACACCATCACCATTGTCGAAAAGCTATTTAACTCGCTTGCCAACTTAATGAAAAATGATAGATTTATACAATGCTCCTGGAGTATCAATACGTGGTGTTGGCATACAAAAAAATAAAAAAGCATATAATGCTCTTGAAGTATCGTGGTGCTCTAGTATCTTTTTTCACCAAATATTGATATGAGTTCAACAACGATATTAATATCCTACACTGTTGCGGATAAAAAAAAAAAATCCTACACTGTATATTTTGGGAAAAATATTGCATGAAAAATCCTACAAAAAGAAATAAGTCATTATTTTCCCTAAAATTTGAGACTAGTTTCATAAATTTTGGGATTGCTCATAATCTAGGCAAATCAGCTTTGTAGTCTCAAGATTACTATCAATATTAGGGCTACTCAATAAATCCAGTGAAACATGAAATCGATCAGAATTGAACTAATCCGTATGATTTGGATTGAAATCGTGAATGAATGATCTAGACACGGATTCAAAAATTAGAAAACCGTGACTCGTGGCTTGGTCCACCGTTTTCATTATGAAATTGTGGTTTAATCGAATCGGACCATGAGATATTTATTATCTATATATATATATATATATATTATATGTACGTTATTATCGAAAAATGCTCGGATCAAGCCCTTCCGGGTATTGTTTTTTGACAAATTCTAGTTCAATTCCTTAAAAATATGTTTTAAACACATGTAATGGTTCGGATCATCGAAATTTGATCTCGAACAAAAAATTCCGCATCGTAGCTATATAAGGGAGCCCTCTCTCTCTCTCTCTATATATATATATATATATATATATAAATGTTATAAATATTTTAATTTATTTAGTATTTTATCTTAATGTGACCTCCCGCACTGCTGCAGTTTCCCTTTAAAAAAAAAAAAAAAAATCTCCTATACCGTCCCCAAGTTTTGAGAGCAAATACATCAATAAAAATTGAAAAAAATATTAAATAACATGGAAACTAAGTAATAATGCAAAGTTCAACATTCAAAGTTTAAACAAAATGAAACGAAGTAGTACAAACTACCAAATAATCAGTCAATTACTGAGTTCAGACTTCAAAAATAAAATGGAACTAAGTAGTACTAGGGCTCGTAAAAGTTTCGATCGAGTAAACTGTGAGTGCTGGGTATTTTTTGTTGTTCGTATACAATATATATGTAGTTAGATATCCTTAAAAATCAGTGAAATCTCGCTAATTTTTTTGGTAGTGGTCGTGGGAGGTAGGAGTTGATTTTTTTAAATTTTCTATATGAAATTAGAACTTTTAAAAATTAATGACATTTCATTAATTTTTTTAATCTTTGTGTTCGATTGCAAAAGTTCCTTATCCTTCTCTTAAAAAATATCAAATGTTTTTTATCTTTGTGTTTGATTGCAAAAGTTCCTTTTTCTTCGCTTAAAAATATCAAATATTTTGAATTTTTGGCTAAGTGACCCATTATTTTAACTAAAAATTTCCCTCTTTTACTTTTTTTTCCCCGAGTGCAAAAGAAGAGCGTTATTCTAAATAAAATCTGTAAAAAAACAAAAACAAACAAAATGAAGGGGATGGCCTTATCCGCTCCAAATACCCACAATTATTGCAATTTTTCCCTCAGTCCCAGGTAAAAGCTTCGAAAATGGCGTCGATCCATGTTACCTCCCCACAATAATAAAACCATGCATTTCTCTCTAGAAATGGACCTACCACCACCTCCACCACCACCATCGCAGTACCCTAGACACCGACCAAACCACCACGGCGGCGGCGGCGGCGGAGGGCCAATTCCGGTGATGGAGACGACGATTAGGAGTCAGGCGTCGTCATCGCAGCACTCGGATAACGATCGGAGCAGCGGAGAACTTCGTGCGCTCGACTGTAACCTAACCTCCCTCTGCGACCATATACAGCTCGAAGGTTTCAATAATGGCTCGTTCTCTGATATCGTTGTGCACGCCATGGGCTCCACTTATCACCTCCACCGCCTCATACTCTCCCGCAGCTCCTACTTCAGGTATCCCTACGTATATGTGGTTTCAGATATATGTGTTCGAAGTGCGATCAACTCGCACCGGTCTAGTTCATACGGTTTTTTTTTTCTCCAGCTTTAATTGGGCCCGCTAGAGTATGTATGTGTATTTATGTGCACATAAACTGGTCTGGTAGTAGAACCGAGGAATGGACATTACTAGGTGCTCGTAAACTGGTCCGGTCCGGATATCTGATTTATCATATAAGGAAAATTTGTGTGTGCGCGTGTATTTAATTGTTTTCAATAATTGTGTGTTTTGTTTTGACTAGCGGAGGAAATGTGTCAGTCTTTTTTTTTGGAAAAATAAGGTGTCCGATGTAGCTTACGTGTACCTCAACTAAGCGGACACTAGCCCCCCGGGGGAGGGGGGAAGTAAAGCAGAAGCAAAGCCCGGCTTGAACAATTGTGTTTTTTTTTTTTTGAGTAGAGGAGGAAATGAGGCCGGTTAATCATAGGGTTTCTTTTTTGATTTTGGTTGGCATTAGTTAGTAAATTATTTCCTCATATGACAAGAATTTAAAAGCAAAGTTCAAAGCCCTCTCTATTTTTCCCTTTTGTGAAACCCCGGCTATGTTCCACTAGCCAATGGTTGGGCGGTAGAAGTCATGGCTCTTTGGTCTCTTCCCGCACGGGTCTGGAGTCCTTATAGTAACACCCAGAAGAGAGATGCTTTGCTTGGTTGCCCCCTCCTCCACCCTTTTTGAGCAGGGAAAAAAACCGCACGAGGCAGCGAAGTACAGTGAGGGTGTGCGCAATAAGTGAATGTCCAAATAACCAAACAACCCAGGAAATATACATATAATGGAAGCGATAAACAACAAAGAAAAACTGTTTTGGTTTCCATCGTTTGGGATTCATTTTACATATATCGCAATATAGAATGTGTTGTTTTGTCTACCATTTACTAGGATATCATTTAGGTATATCACAAGAATCGAAAAGCAAGACACTGCATTAAGTACACGAGAGTTCACAATAGGAAAATTTCTAAACGAGCCCAACAACCAAACTATTCTGGAAGTGTATAATGAATGGGAAGAGATAAAAGAACAAAGAACAACTTCCTTCGAAGGGGGAGAATATGTAGTTTGTTCTTCCTATAACTTCTCGTGTGTATTGAGTTTGTTTATTCATTTGGCATGTAATTGATGTTAGTGCACGGCGATGGTTGCTAGGTTTCTTTTTGGAATCGGAGTTTTACTATATTGCAATTTAGTGCTGATTTATATGTGTATGTTGTAGCATAAAATAAGACGCAACAATTAATAGGAAGAGATAAAGAACAAAGAAATACTTCCTGCAAAAGGGGGAGAAATGAGAATATGTTTGTTTGTTCTTTGTATACATTGTGTCTCATGAATTTGTTTATTCATCTGGCATGTAATTAATGCTAGTCCATGCCAATGGTTACTAGGTTTCTTTCTGTAATTGGAGTTTTATTGAATTGCGATTCAGTACCAATTTAAATGCGTTGTAGAGTATAATATGACTTTGTTGGTGTTTAAATACTGCCGCTTTACATTACAATTGGTAATTCAGTTTTGTATGACAGTGATACGGTTTTTGCAAGATTTTTCTAACTTTGCTTTCATGGTTTGATTTGTTTTGTTAAGGTGTGAGCAATATTTAAACAGATTGCTGAAAAAACTAAATTGGTTATGTCGTGGTATGTTACTGTACGTAGCAAAAACTTGGGAACTAAATATAAACAAAGATTAGGACATGGGAGGCATGTCTTCCAACCAATTCGGCAGAGTCATTACACAGTTGGTACTGTTGGATAACAGTCTTTAAGGAATATTCCTGATCTTGATGCTGTGTTAGTGGACTACGAACTAAGGAAAGAGAATGGTACTTTTGGCAACTTTATGTTAGGTGCAAACTGGAGACACCCCCCTCCAACTATCTCAACCAGCTAGGGAAAGTGAATAGGTTATTTTCTATTTTCTCCCTCGTTCTTGCTCTCTCTTTATTCTGTATATGTAATTCTTGTGCTCTGCCTCCTCTTTCTCTCTGACCATAGCTGCCTCTCTTTCTTCTTCATCTGACCTTCTTTAGACCCTATTTTTCTTTGATGATAAAGTTTCTTTGATAAGAACCATGTTGTGAAGGAGTTCAATTGGATGCGTTTAGCATTGTAAGGACAAGAAAATGCACAAATGAACTTAAGGCATGGTGATAAATGATTCTGCTGGATGGTCACTTGACAAAATTGGAATAGTGCAGTTCAATGGTACTTTTAGTTTTCCTCAATTTTGTGCTCATGTGTAATTGACTTGTTACTTGTATTCATGCGTAACAAAGGGGGGCATTCATGTGTCGCACTGTTCTACTATCTATGTGTTTTGCCTGTTTGTTTAGGTTCGTCATGGTATTTGGATAATCTGAAGAATAAAGGCGTGGTTCAGGCAATAAAATTCTGGTGCCAAGCTCATTGTTGCTGGAAAGCTTCAACAAAGGCAGAAGGGTGGGCTTAATTAAGGGAGTGAGAAAGGCTTTCGTTTACAGAGGAATATGGTTAATTTCCCAGCACACGTTATTGCTATATTTGGTTTTCCTGGGTTGAGTGACTGTTCTCTGAGTTATGTGACGACTACTTATTTTGTCTGAGTAGCAGTCGAACTGATTGCTGCACCTAGCTAATATTTGACGTGTGAATAACTGAATATGCTGCAGTGTAAGGCTATCATCTATGATATATATTTGTATGTAAGAAAATATTTTAACAACTATGTGCTATATTTGTATGTAAAAAAAAACTATGTGCTATTTCTTCACTAGTTGCCATTTAATAAACTGGCAGGAACATGCTTCATGGGCCTTGGAAGGAAGCTAATGCTCCAACTGTGACCTTGCATGTTGATGACAAGAATGTTAATGTGGAGGCCATAGCAATGGCTTTGGCATATCTTTACGGGCATCACCCTAAGCTAAATGATAGTAACGCATTTCGTGTGCTTGCTGCTGCTTCTTTTCTTGACCTTCAGGTACCTCATACTTGTAATCAGTGTTGGTTTCTCGAGTTTCTTTCATGCTTACTGCAAACTGAAAAATATGAATGCTGGTGAATTTTCCTTTCTTACCCACCCAAAACAATTTAATTGCTTCCTTTTTGTTATTCTCATGCAGGATTTATGTGCAATTTGCACAGATTTCATTATAGCTGAACTGTGGACTTCGAACTTCTTAGCATATCAGGTTCCAGATGCGTGTGTGGGCTGACAGTGTCTTAGTTTTGCGCACCTTGTTTTATTGCATTAACTTTGCTATTTTTTATTTAGATTTTCGCGGAGAGCCAAGATTATGGTATACATGGAGAACGTGTTAGAAGTGCTTGCTGGGGCTACCTTTGTCAAAGTGGTGCTATGGAGTTGAAAGAGGTAATGGACAGAAGCTTACTTTCTGAATTGCAGGCGGTGAGACATCTTCGAGAAGCTAGCCAGCTAGGATGGTTAAAAAAGCAACTAACCAATCTATTAGTGTAACAAAGTTACGAACACGCAATTGTCTTCTTGCAAAGAACTCTGTTTTGAACAAATTGTGATCTTGAAGAATACAATACAAAAGTTTTTCCTGGCCACTTTGAACCAATAAGCGAACCCGGGAAATTTCATTGGATGAGTAGTCTATTGGTGCCCAAACTGTCTTATATGCATCAAACACGCATTCGACCTTTTTCCTAGTACTCAAGTAGCTTCCCGTAAGTTACAGGGAAGAGAGTGCCCACTTTGAGGGGGGTGGGCCTCCAATTGGCTCAAATCGAGGAGAACTTGACCTTTATTCTTCATAATGGAAGACTTTTAGCGAATATTCATTCAACCCACTAACCCATTGTCCTACAAAAAGGAAACTAACCCACTCAATTTCTAATTTGTATTGTGAAGAAATAAGTACGTAACAAAAACATGCATGCTATTGAACTTTTACGAACTGTTAATCCAGTATTTTTGCACAATTATTTCAATCAGGTATAATATGCATCCCAATTTCTTGTTTAAATTTTAGGTGCTTCCAAAACTCTCTTCTCAAACTTTGCAAGCACTGCTGACCTCAGATAAACTTTGGGTACCTAGTGAAGAGAAACGGTGAGAGGAATCCAAACTGCCTTCTATGCGATTAATATAAAGTTGAATTCTGATTCAGCTGAATGACCACATTTTCTCTTTCAATTGAAAGGTTTGAATTGGCGTTTTACACACTTCTTGCGAAAAGTGCTTTGTGCAAAGGAGAACATCCAGAGGAAGGACGTTTGTCTACAGAGATGGAAAGGAGTTCTCATCCTGATTGTCCTAAAGTAGAGGGAAACAACTTGAGCTATAGAGGGACTGATAAACAGTTGGAATCTGACTTAGGTTGCTTGAGTTTGAAAGATGACCTTGAAGTTCTTAATGCTGCTCGTAATGTGGTGGTCAAACCTGCGGATGGCGTATTTAGTTCTGAAACTGGGGTCCATGGTTCCAAACAACAATTGCTACAAGGTTCACGCATGGATTCACATATGGAGCCAAGATACAATTGCGATGTTGAACAGCTTACATCGAGTAACTCATTTTCATATATGGACGATGATGGATCCTTATCTTCTTATCTTGAAATGCCAAGTGGTGTTGGAACGAGTGGATTGACAGGTAATGATGCTGCTATGGAAGGGCCGTCCGAAGAAGGATCTTGCTACCAATTGAATAACAACAGTTGGCTTTCCAGGGATCAAAGGCACTGCAATTCGATGAACTCTTCCTACAATGGGTTCATGCCTAGTGAGTGGGGGAGATGTGGCATGCCTCCTTTATCTTGGGGTGGCAGGGTAGTGGGTCGAAGACAGGTGAAAGCTTATGCCAAAGGGAACTGTGGTGTGAGTGAGGAAGAATATGATGCCTTCGTCAATATCTTTGAAGGAGGTTCTCTTCTATATTGTAATATGTCTTTCCAAGCACTTCTAAATGTGAGAAAGCATCTTGAAGAGTCGGGGTTCCCTTGCAAAGCTGTCAATGATGGTCTTTGGCTGCAGGTCTGAAACTCAGATGCATTTCTATACTATTGTTAGTTGCCATGTTTAAAATGCTTAGAGAAGAAGAGTCCCTACTTCCTGCTGGCACCTTGCTTGATGCGCGAAAGCTGGCCCGGACACCATGAGATAAAAACAAGGTGTTACGTATTTCTCTTTTGGGTTGAACCTTGGTAGTCTTCTATCTCAAACATTTCCTAACCATCTGGGTTCTGGTCCATGAAGCTTGTTTTAAATGACCTGGAAGTAGGTGGGTTCTGGTCCATGAAGCTTGTTTTAAATGACCTGGAAGTAGGAGCACTTAAGGCTCCGTTTGTTTTGAAGTAAAATATTTTCCTAAAAAATGTGTTACCTATTCTACGGTATTTTGTTGGATAGCGTTGACTAAAAGGGTTATAGAGGAAACTAATGTTCGTCTTGAGGCTGCGAATGATTTTCCTCACAAAGTTGGTAAGCCATTTTTGTAATCTTTTCACTTCTGTGCCATTGTCTTAGTTGACTTCATGCCCATTGACTCTCAGGTGTTGGAATCAACACATGCATCCCACTGATTAATCCATTATCACTCAGATTTGGATGTAAATTTGGATGGCCTTCATGCAGAAATGGATCACTTTTTAACTTTTGCTTGCAATGTAGTTTCCAAGTGTGAACCGAACACCGGCATATAAACTGAAAAAGATTAGTTTCTGCAAAATTATTATACAAGGGAAATATTTTCCATCATAAAGTACTTCACATGGAAAGAAATGAAGCCTTAATCTATAGACTCATTACACAAATTGTGGTATGTTCGGCCTAGGCGACTTCCATCGGTCAACCCATTAGAGTGGATAGGACATTTGCACATCTGCCAGCATCAGAAGTTTGGACTGCTCCTGCCATTCTTTTCACAATCACTAAACTACTTGTTTTCTGTGTTGAATCCATCAATGGGAGTCTGATAGCTCTGTTGTTTATTTGTTTCTGAAATTGTATGCAACTATGCATATCCTGTAGATGCTTTTGAGCCAGCAGGTGCAAGAAATTGGTGCTGACACTTGCAAAAATTGCTGTCTTGTCAGTATGGCCTGCACATGCAGGCAACATTTTGGTTTTTCACGTGGAGCTGCTGCTACTGGTTATTACGTTCAAGGGCATGATCACAATAATCAACCAAGCAACGTGGGAAATGTTTATGTCACTGATTCCACCCAAGGTGATGGAAATGGCATCTTTAGGCCTGTAAGAGTTCATGTGAGAGGGGCCATTGATGGGTTAGCTGGTATTGGACGTGGGACCACATTTGTGCCAGCAGATGCTTGGCCTCCCACACGGTTTGTCTTTTCCCGTGTACCATTTGGCGTGGGCAACCGAAACGGCCAGCAGTCTCTTGCCAATGATGATTCAGAAGCTAGAGGTGACCACAGTGGTGACCTGGCTGGTGATGGGTTGACTGGTTTGGTTGGGCTGAGCCAAGGTATGAACATGGTTAATACTCCTGGAGAGCAAATGGAGAGAGGGTATGAGACGGATCTGCAAAGCAGATTGGCTGGACCTGGGCCTTCTGTTGCTGGGCCTAGTACTAGTGACGTTGCTGTGCAGATGCTTGAGTCACCAGAGCACGCTATTGGAATTCAGTGGGAAAACGCAGACAGTTCTATATCTTTGGATATGAAAACACCTTTGAATCACTTCCCTCCCTTCCGTTTTTCGTAAGTTATTTTTCACGTGTTTATTTAATTTCTTTTCCGCATATTGTTAATGTTGAAGTATTTTATGTGGTGGGAAGATGTCAAACAAGTCAGCTTCCTTGACTAAATATGTGAGTAGTTTCGTAAGAATTTATTGCTCATCCCATGCCCAACTTGGTTGCCTGATCAATGGGATCAATTGCTTGACTCCGTAAAACTAGTCTGGACAGAAGCAAGGGCAAATCTTCCTTTTATTTTTAGGGCACTCTATAATCTATCCTGCTCACTGTTTGCACTTGTATCTCCCGCATAGACCATACCAAACTAAGCCTTGTATTCCAATTGATCAAAAGAAAGTTGAATTGTGCAGGAAACCCCTGTTTTAGGCTTCAATTTTATTGAGGTTGGCTGGGTGAATCTTTTTTCTCTGCTCTGTCTAGAGCTATATCATCAATTATATATGCTAATTTCATATCCTTTTTTACCACAACATCAAATGCCAATTTAGGTCTTCCTCTCCCAACATTTCCGTTAACAATTGCATTACCACTTTTCTTTAGTGAGCATCTATTAGTCTCCATTGGTTGAGTTCGTGTTTTCATTCACTGACTCGGGTAAGACATGCTCAATCAACCCAACCAACTATTGCATCTCTGTTTTGACATGAATCGTATTTGACGTGATTGGCCTATATTTTAGTGTCATATGAATGACCAAATGACTGCTATTTTTTCTGAGTTTATTTTCTAAAGTTGAAGTAAATCCATGAGCATATGTGCTGACAATGGAATATTTGTTCCGTAGGGTGGAATTCCAGGAGGTGCACAGGCTCAGTGATGGCCAGGTCAAGCACTCTCCAGAAGTATTTTATGCTGGTTCTTTATGGAAGGTATTTTATATCCTTCAGTTGATATTGTTTCTGCAACGCGATCTCCTGAATGTTGCAATATCATTTCAATGGTACCCAGACTAGGGGAAAAAAATTGATTAATTGAATCTATAAAATCATATAGGTTAGCGTTCAAGCTTTTAATGATGAAGACCCTCAAGGACGCCGGACTCTTGGTAATCTCCCTACTAACAAAGGATTTGACCTTATATTTATCTTTGTTGTGGACAGAAAAGATTACGCATTGTGCTCTGTTTTTTGCTTCTAATTGTATGCAATTATTCAGGATTATTTCTCCATCGACGGAAGGCAGAGATAACAGATCCCCTAAGAAAGGTCAGCCTTGTTCTTGTTTCTCAGAACATGAGTCAATCCATCCGATAAAATATTTTCGATGGAAGTTACCTTTTCCCCTGTTTGTTAATTTCCAGTCTCAAATTATCAATGTTTACATAGCCATCTAGCTTCCAGTTTATTAGTTTTGGCACAACTGTTATAACTGATTTTTTTAAAGTTCGAGGACGAAGGTTAGGCATCTGTCCTTAATGCCTCCCACATTGAGCGAGTGGGCAATTGTGGCCTCTGCGTAGGGCCACTCGTTCAAGCACCGGAGGGGTATATGGTTGTGCAGAGGTTGGAGCCCAGCCTATATGGGCTGCGGCATTTCATTTGTGCTTATAGCACTGAAACTATGTCCTCAACTACCATATGTAGAAAGTGTTTAGTCCCGGAGTAATATGCTATCAAAGTTTTAAGTGTGTGTATCTTCTGTTTTCAGGTTCATATGTATGTGGATTCTCGTGAAAAGGTTACTGCACGATATCAAGTGAGTTAGATGATACCGACCAAACAAAATTTTTGTACAGGATTTCCAATCAAAAAATGATGTGGCCTTTTGTAGTTCTTTCCATTCAAACCAACCGGCTCAACTTTTTGGCTAACAATTTCAAACATGCCGCTGCCACATTATTTTGGATGTATTTCTGTATTCGAAAATTGTATTTGGACATTTTTTTTTGGTAATTTTTGCTTGACATCAGCCATTTTCTCCAACTTTCCTTGCAAGCCGTACTTGCATGTGGAACTTGTAAGATAGCATCGTTGAGTTAGTTTTCGCTTTCTGTTACAGTTGATTTGCCCATCGAAAAGAGAGGTGATGGTGTTCGGAAGCTTCAAGCAGACAGGAACTCTTTTACCAAAAGCACCCAAGGGATGGGGTTGGCGTAGCGCTTTGTTATTCGATGAGCTAGATGATCTCCTCCAAAATGGGGCCTTGCGAATAGCCGCTGTTGTGCAGCTTGTCTGACACTGCTGAGGTGCATCAATTGTCTCCCTTTCTCATGGTATGTTCGGCTTAAGCTTAGCTTAAATCATTAGCTACCTTTTCCCGAAGTAGTTTATGCAGCGTCACTTTTAAGTGAAATTTCCACCGTATCGCCATAATTTCATTCATAGTATAGTTACCTTATGATCGCGGTGTAACATGTAGTATGTTTTATATTCGAATCTGAGATATATGGAGCAGATTATGTAGTAACATTTTGGGTAGCTAAAATCTGTGCATTTGCTGCAAAGAAAAGCAAATAATGTATCAATTGTCGTTCCCGACTTTGTTAGTTTAGCTTAGATAACGGTTGAAGTTGAAAACGGTTATTGATTTTCACACACTTTTTTTACTACGCTTTTTGTTTTTGTTACTATTCACTCGGAATTTATTGCATCACCTTTTCTTTGTGAAAAATTGAATCAGTGAAAGGTAAAATTTACAATAGATTCAATTAATAATTTAAAATAAAACGGGTCAGCCTTCCTCGTTGTCCATCTATACTTCTGGGCATCGACCCAGAAAGAAGTCAGTTTTAGGCTTATTGGAAATGATCAACTTCCTTTCGTAGCACTCAACTCTAGGGAGTCTAGGTACTCAGAAATAGCACCCAGAATTTACCCAGAATGTGTATATCAATGGCCCAGATTTACTCCAAGTCAATCTGAGCCATTGATTTTCAAATTCTGGGTATATTTTCTGTGTATGTAGTAGTGCTGATTGAATACAGATTATAAATGTACTGGAAACAGTGTATATATAGATTTTTTTATTTGTGTTTGCTGAACTATACAATAACAACATTACGAAATTACGAATCCATCTTATTGCATACCCAAAAAAATAAAAATGGACAGATCAAACATAGGAACAATTGTGTCCGTTGAATCGCCCGTGATGAGAAATCTGGTAAATGCAGCTAGGAAGGACTTAGAGATTGTTTTATTTTCTAATGGTTCAAGTCTCTGTCACATCCTACTAATAGTACAGGTTTTATGCTTAATGACACTCACGGCTTCTAGTACTCCCTCTGTCCCTTTTATAGTGTAGATATTTTCATTTTGGGCTGTTCCTTAATAAGTGTTTGTTTTGAAAAGTTAGTTGGTACATTTCCTATTTTGCCCTTAAAAGTAGATTTCTTTTTGAAAAGTTAGTGGGTATTATTATATTGATAAGTGTAAGTAGTAGAAAGTAGATGTAAAAGTTGATGTGAGAGAAAATAAGTTGGAATTACGAGGCAACACACTTAAAAAGGGACGGAGGGAGTATTATTTACTGAAAATCGATGTTGACACATAACCATTCAACTTAGAATGAATACGCCGAGGATGAAGTCCCATTGAGAATTGAATTTTATCGAATTTTAAGGGCTTTTAAATTTTGGATGCTTTTATACTATGCCTATACACAATTACTGGAAAATCAATTATCGCTTTGTCGCTAAAAACGTGAAAAAAATTGATGTTTGGGTAATCACTTTGAAACTGATGGGATGGTAATTTATTTTTTAACTTGTATTTTTAAACATTTGCAACATTTTTCATTAAAGTTGATTTTATCATTTAATTTTTTTTTGTTTATAAATATTTAGAATACACAATTTAAAAGGCTCTTGGGTTCCGAAAACTCAGAGCCAGCCCTGCGTCCACCATTTAAAGGGCTCCGGATGTGTGTGGCTCGGCATCCGCGGGACACCTTCTGAGGATACAGATATGTATACTGACTACATGTATCCCATGCCTATTTTTCATCACACATTACCGTAACACCAAAAATAATACATGTAGACGCTAATTCAATGTGGGGTGGAATAGGAGCCCGAGGTAGCACAAAATCTTCAATCTCTCTCCGGTTTGGGTCCCCAATCATTCATTTAAAGAAGTACAAATCATGTGGCCCCATAGGCCGTAATAAATCCCCATTCATTTAAATAAGAACAAATCACGTGGTAACATTATTATTCCATTTCCCAAACCTAAAACTTCAGTTATTATTCCTGTTCTCCTTTTTTTAATTAAATTTTCCCGTCTATTTTTCTTAAGCTCGCCAGACTATTTCTGTTGCAAAAAAAGGACGAGAAGATATGAAAATAAAATAAAAATAAAAATCAAATTTCTAATAACTTTCTTGTTGTTCAGTTACTAAAGAAGTAAGAGCAAATCAAATGCAGTGCTATCCATGGTGTCATAGTCATAATATGAAACCAAGTTTAGAACCAGGGCATCCAATGCATAGTCAAAACAGATGGAAAATGACAAAAATGGATACTTGGTTCTAAATATAGAACCAAAGAGGCAAAGATGACTATAGTCATTCTTGACAGCTCATCATGCAATTGAAATTACCAGAAAAATGGACATCGGACTTACCAGAAAGTGGCCGGAAAATAAAAAAACACGGAATTGTTGCCATTACTGACGAAGACGAAACGCCGGTGGTGGGTTTGATTGTTGCCATCTACCGAGGAAAGGGGAGAGAGACATGATAGATTGATAGTGGAAAGGAAAGGGAGTGAGGAAAATTATCCAGTGCTCTCAAGTGAAAACCCAAATCAGTGTTTCTAACGGCTCTATCAACGGCTACATTAACTCCAACGGGATTGAAAATAACGTAGATAGTTGAATTGAGGTTGAAAAAAGTAGTGAAAAGTGAGGTGGATGGAACGTAGTTAAATTTGGAACTGTTTGGTTCTAAAATAGAACCAACCACCAGAGGCTCGGTTCTATTTTAGCACCAAAAAGCACCAAAAATCACTTTTTGGTGCCAAAATATAGCAATAGCTATAGCTATTTTCCATTTAGCATTGGATTTGCTCTAAGAACTTTAATTTATTCCCGACAAATACTTTTCTACAAATTAGAAGAGAGAAGAAATTACAAAAATTTTGCGAAATTATTTGCTCACCGAACACATACAAAAACAAATTTTTTTTTTCTCCTCGACGTTACTTTTCCTGAGAATACAATTCCAATGTGACATTGTCGGTAGCTGAACGAAGCCTAAAGGTTGATGATCACTCCTATTTTTTCCCCAACTACTTGATTTGTTTCCTCTTTGTCATTTTTGATATATATGTATATATTTAATCAGATAAGTACGTAGGATGAACAAAACTTGTCTCTCTATTTTACCCACTTGTGGGTGGTTTATTTATTTATTTTCGCGAAAATAACTAAGAAAATGGGACGAGTTTCGGGTTCTTTTACCTTTTATGCCAAAATATATATGCGAATGCAATTTGTCAAGAAAAATTCATATATTTCTCAAAAGTACAAACTTAAGGTCTTAGTGTAGCCCTGAAATTAGTCGAAGTGCGCACAAACTGACCCAGATATTCGGTGATAAAAAAAAAAAAAAAATCTTACTAGCCCTGTTATTTTTATTTTTAATATGAGTAGTTGAGTACTGTAACCTTTCTCTTTCTTAAACTGCGCACACTTTGTTAAACCAACATTGTGAGCATGATTGTTAACCCTCTAATGATATTTAGCACTTAAAAAATGGAAATGAAAAATATTCTGTATTATGTTTTGTCGTTTTGTACTTTCTTGACTAGATTCGGCTATCTAATCTGATGTGTCTTCATTTCTTTCATAATAATGGTTGGGAAATAAAAATTTAGACATTAATGTGCTCAGAACCATTAAAATGCACGTGATTCATACACGTTCATCGAACTATTCTCAGGGGCGGACGCGAGATTTTCTATCAGTGGGATAAAAAATCTACAAAGGTTTTATATGTTTCATGTTTTAGGGCAAGATCTAGTGAATCGAGATGTAAGGTCTTGAGGCAAAATTACCAAAATATCCAAAAATATATGTACACGTCTATAGGAAATTTTAATCCAACGGAGTCAATTGACATCCCCTTGCCTCTTCTTGGGTCCGCCCCGAGTCTATTCTGAACATATATCCTGATTACGTGTCTCTACAAGTAATTTATTACGCGGCTATCCATGTTCATCATCGAACGACTCTAAATGTATTTGTGTTGGAATGTCTAAAGCTCTATGCATTTTTTTCCCATGGGGTCATTGGTCCCCTGACTTTCTTATGGTCACATCATCACATGTGAACTACAGATTGCTACAATGGTATCTGTTCTGTTCTTATTCCTCTAGGATAATTTCTGGCCTGTCATAAGTGACGGAGTCAGGATTTTGATTCGGAAGTGGTACCCATAATCAATATTCTTCCTCTTTTCGTCCTACAAAGATGGTCTATTATAAAACGACGAGCAATATTTGGATAAAAATTTCAATTAGTTCTTTAATTTTGTGTCAAGGAATGTACGGAATTATGTACGGAAGTGCTCTATTTTTTTATCCGAAAATTGGAGCTTTTTTGGTAGTAGTAAACTATCTTTACGGGCAAGGGAGTAATTAGTATAAAAAAAGTACAAGTGTTCACATTTACATATGTGAATCATCTATCAATTTTTTTAATACACAAAAATTACATATTTTCATCGAATACATGTGTTTTAAAGAATAAAACCGTTCTTGCAATACAAAAATAGTTTTGTTTTGGACCCGGGGTGGCACGTGACACCGCCCCCTCTTATCCTCCATCCCCTGCCTGTGATTATATCCATGTAATGCTTGTGCTTCTTTAGCAGGAGGCTAGTGTTGGGTGTGAAGCCTGAATGAGTGCAGCCAGAAGAAGCTCATAGTAATTCCGGTCAGAGCGTAGTTCGATCCGACTAACAATCCCAACAGGTAGTTAATTAGTTATAGTATTCCCGTCAGCGCGTAGTTCGATCAGACTAATAATCCCAACAGCTAGTTTGTGTGTGAGAAGCAAAGTTTCAAATATTTTGTTAGCTATGTCAAATGTTTCTTGGCTCACCTCTCCTGGATGTTCAGCCTCAATCATTCAATCCTCAGATAGTACTGTTTCAGCTGCAATACAATGGCTGAGATTCATCTTCCTATCTCCATGCCCCCAAAGGCTTCTCTTTTCAGCCATTGATGTCCTATTCTTACTGACCCTTTTCGCCTTTTCGACCCGAAAGCTATGTAATAGATTCATTCACAAAAGTACTGCTTCAAATTCCTCAATAAACAAGCCCCTACTTGAAATCAACAAGTCCCATTTCAGAGCCACCCCTTTGTTCAATGTCTCTCTATTTTTAACAGCTCTTTTAGCAACATGCTACACTGTCCTAAGCATTTTAGCCTTTATTCAAGGTACTCAATCTCCATGGCAGCTAACAGAAGCTCTTTTTTGGTTAGTTCAAGCCATAACCCATGTTGCAATTTTGATCCTTATTGCACATGAGATGAAATTTGAGGCAATAACTCATCCCCTGTCCCTCAGGATCTATTGGGTGGCAAACTTTGTTCTTGCATCCATGCTCACTGCTTCAGGTATCACGCGTTTTATTACGCTTGGTGGTGATTTCGATAACGCCATGAAAACAGATGATATAGTTTCCTTTGTTATGCTTCCAATATCTGTATTCCTTTTTTTTGTTGCTATTCGAGGATCATCCGGGATTGTAGTTAAAGAACCAGAATTAGGTACAAACTCAAGGCCACAAGTAAATGGGACTTCTACTTTGATATATACTAATGTGAGTGGCTATGCTACTGCTTCTTGGTTCTCTAAAGTTACAGGGCATTGGATGAGTCCTTTATTAAGTAAGGGATACAAATCTGCTTTAAAAATGGATGATGTTCCTTCACTTTCACCCGATCATCGTGCTGAAGTAATGGCTGATGTTTTCGAAAGGAATTGGCCTAAACCAGAAGAGAATTCCAAAAATCCAGTTCAAACCACTTTACTCCGTTGCTTCCGGAAGCAGATTGTTTTCACTGGTTTTCTTGCCATTGTCCGGTTGTCTGTAATGTATGTGGGTCCGGTTCTAATCGATGAATTTGTAAATTTCACTTCTGGGAAGGGAAGCAGCCCATATGAAGGATACTATCTTGTTTTGATCCTCCTAGTTGCGAAAATCGTTGAAGTGCTTAGTTCCCACCATTTCAATTTCCACTCTCAAAAACTAGGGATGCTAATCCGGTGCACTGTCATCACTGCTTTATACAAGAAGGGTCTTAGATTATCTTGTTCATCGCGACAGTCTCATGGGGTTGGACAGATAGTGAATTACATGGCGGTTGATGCTCAACAGCTCTCTGATTTAATGGTTCAGTTGCATTCGCTATGGCTAATGCCATTTCAACTCAGTGTTGCCTTAGCCCTTCTTTATGTCTACATGGGTCTATCAGTGTTTGCAGCATTGGTTGCAGTTATCGCAGTTATGATCTTTAGTCTCATGAGAACGCGCAAAAACAACACCTTCCAGTACTTTGTGATGAGGAGTCGCGATTCTAGACTGAAGGCCACTAACGAGATGCTGAGCAATATGAGGGTGATTAAATTCCAAGCATGGGAAGATCATTTCAACGAAAGAATCCAATCTTGTCGCGAAAAGGAATACGAGTGGCTAAGCAAGTTTACATACTCACTGTCTTGGACCATGATTGTGCTATGGAGCATGCCTTTTGTAATGGCAGCTCTTGTTTTCGGGGTGGCCATTGTTTTGGGAGTCGCTCTTGATCCAGGAAGAGTGTTTGCGGCTGTAACTGTACTTAGAATTATACAGGATCCTGTTCATACATTCCCACAGGCTCTCATATCGGTTACTCAAGCGTTCATCTCGTTTGGAAGGTTGGATGGGTTTTTGATGAGCAGGGAGTTGGATGAGAGAGCCGTGGAGAGAGAGGAGGGTTGTGATGGTAGGGTCGCGGTGGAGGTGAGAGACGGGATTTTTTCGTGGGATGATGAGGGTGAAGATGCTGTTTTGAAAGGTGTGAATCTAGAGATAAAGAAAGGGGAGCTTGCTGCAATTGTTGGAACTGTTGGGTCTGGAAAGTCTTCTTTGTTGGCTTCAATTCTTGGCGAGCTCAGCAAAAAGTCAGGAAAGGTTTGAATCCTTCTGTTTCTTCTACTTATGGCAGGGTGAAAGTTTTTTTTTTTTCCTGATAACCGGATGTCCAGGCCAGCTTGCGCGAACCTTGACTAATTCCGGGGCCCTGGGCATAAACCCCAGTGGCCCCAAGAGTTTGCTGGCAAGGGGAATCAAACCTGAGACCTTAGGTGGGAGCAAACCCTTAATTCCCAAGGCAAGACCGGCCAATTGCAGGGTGAAAGTTGATATTCTGTAAGCGGAAGCCAACAGCATCCCGGCTTCTGCTTTCAGAATATCAGCTTTTTTCCAGCTTTTTTCACCACATTAGATTTCAGCAGAAGCACCAAACACACTGGCAATTAGTCAAAAATTCTTTTCAAATAATAAAAAATAAAATCCATATGAGGCCCTCTTTAGCCCTCCAAATGCCACACAATTTTGGCTTTTTGCTGGTGGGGAGATAACTGCTAGTTGTTTTCTCTAGCATAGTCTGGTTTATAAGAGGAGAAAATCTGGCTTCTTTACCCTTGCTTTGTAAATGTGTTCATGACATTTCCTTTTTTCTCTCTACAGGTCAGAGAATGTGGAACCACTGCCTATGTGGATACAAAATGCGACTATCCAAGAAAACATATTGTTTGGCTCACCGTTGAATAAGGAAAGATACAATGAAGTCATTAGAGTTTGTTGCCTGGAGAAGGATTTGGAAATGATGGGCCACGGTGACCAGACTGAGATTGGAGAACGGGGGATCAATCTTAGCGGGGGCCAGAAGCAGAGGGTACAACTTGCTAGAGCTGTTTATCAGGACTGTGATATCTATCTCCTTGACGATATATTTAGCGCCGTTGATGCTCATACTGGATCAGAAATATTCAAGGTTACCCTGAATTCTGCAGTGTTATAGTTGATACTTAAGACATTTTCTTTATGTGATACTGTTACGATGAGCATCTCATACGTGTTTTGTGCTAACTATAACGGTTATAGAGACAGAAGCATAGATGGTTAAACCCTTCTTTAATCACTCTTTGCAGGAATGTGTGAGGGGAGCTCTCAAAGATAAGACCATTTTACTTGTGACGCACCAAGTTGACTTCCTACATAATGCTAGCCACATATTGGTAAGAATGATTTTTTTTCTTCATCCCTGGAATCAGTAGAAGACTTGGTCTTGATATTACAGGTTATGGCTCGGTCATAATTAGATCACAAGTGGTTTAAAGTGATCTGTCATAGACTCATAGTTCCACGTGTCATGGTCATTTTAACTCCTTACGTCATGTCACATCACGATTTCGATCTTCTCAGGCATCACTTTGCCGGGCAAAGCTAAATTCCTTGTCATTAGTTTCTTACAGTAGTTAATACCAAATTACCAGGTCATGCGAGATGGTATGATCGTGCAATCTGGGAGGTATCAAGAGCTTCTTGAATCTGGCTTGGATTTTGGCGCACTTGTAGCTGCCTACCAGAGCTCCATGGAGCTCGCGGAAATGAGCACAAACATATCAGCTGACAATCCACAGGCACCAAAGTCACCCGTTACCCCCTTAAGCCGAGGGGAATCTATTGGTGAAAACAGGTGATGTGCAACATATATTGCTATTGAAGCTTTTATTTACAGTTTTCTAAATGTAGTATTGTACCAACAGGTCTAGGGATCAATCCAAGTCGGAAAAGGGCACCTCAAAGCTCATTGAAGATGAGGAGAGGGAAACCGGCAATGTTAACTCAGAAGTGTACAAGCAATATTGCACAGAGGCATATGGATGGTGGGGAGTTGCAGCAGTGATAGCGATAACTGTCTTTTGGCAGTTATCTTTTATGGGGGGTGACTACTGGCTAGCATTTGAGACCTCAGAAAGTACCGTTTTCCGACCTTCTGTATTTATCGGCATCTACTCAGCCATAGCAGGAGTTGCATGTGTGTTGGTGGTGATTAGAGGATTTCTTGTGGCAATTTTGGGTCTTAAAACAGCTCAGAAGTTCTTTAGCCAAATTCTTCATAGCATCCTCCATGCTCCGATGTCATTCTTTGATACTACTCCATCAGGGAGAATTCTAAGTCGAGTGCGTTTCACCACCTTCATTTATATATCATGTGACTTTTCTTTTAGTTTGTTGAACTCCGATTCTTCTAAGGTAGTGGTTGGTTTGCTAGAATGATTTTGGTAATGAACGGGACGGTGATTCCCTGGCTTCGCAGCTGAATAGCCATTCAACAAAGTTGGAGGATGGTGATTCCAATGCATTGTACATTCTCTTTAGGTTGTGTTTGATTTATTGGAATGGAATGGAGGTCGGAATGGAATGGAAATGGAATGAGAAAGGAATAACCATTCCATTCCCGCGTTTGGTTATGTTTAGGAATGGCTATAGTAAATTTGGAGTGGCAATAGTAAATTTTGGAGTGGAAATAGTGAATTTGGAATAGTGAAAGTTGGTGTGGCGGTAGATATTTGGTGTGGCATCAATAATTAGAGAGGAATGGAATAAGGATTCCTTTCCTTTTTCTTATGGAATTAGTATTCCTTTGTCTGAGGGAATGAGAATTCCATTGAATTACGATTCCTTAAATTTTTGATAAACCAAACATAGGAATGAAATTCCACAGGAATGACCATTCCTTTCCAATGTCCATTCCATCCGACCAAACACACCCTTATTTCTTAGACGAACCAAACGTCACAACGAGCATTCTAAGGGAATGACCATTCCATTCATGGTCAAAATTATCATGTCAACAACGGGATGTAGAAAGAACCAAGTTGCTTCATTCTTTTGCTAATAAACAATTTGATTTTTCAGGCATCAAGTGATCAAGCTGCTGTTGACTTTATGATCCCAATCTTATTAAGTATGACACTAGTGATGTACGTCAACTTGCTCATCATTGTGGTTGTTACATGCATGAATGCTTGGCCAACAATAGTGCTTGTAATTCCTCTGGTCTGGGTGAATATCTGGTACCGGGTATGTGACCTCTTTGCTTCGTACTTGTTGTCTCTTGTCACCATTGTCTTGTGTTTAAAAAGGTGACCAAAGTTCAAGCGAGAACTCGGTGTAATTCTTCTTGAGTTTTTATTAGCAATCGCTTAACAAAAAATATGGTGATTATTTATGACATTCATTTCTAACTTCTGCGTTTTCTGATGTGCAGAAATACTACCTTGCAACATCACGCGAGTTAAGTCGCCTTGATTCAATCACAAAAGCCCCAGTCATACATCACTTCTCGGAAACTGTCTCTGGTGTCATGACTATCCGCAGCTTCAGGAAGAAGGACAAGTTTTTTCAGGGAAGTGTTGACAAGGTCAATGCAAATTTACGCATGGATTTCCACAACAATGCATCGAACGAGTGGTTGGGATTCCGGTTAGAACTGATTGGGACTGTTTTCCTTTGCTTTGCCACCATTTGCATGGTCTTGTTGCCAAGTACTGTTATCCAGCCAGGTAGTACTCTAATGAAGTTGTATCACAAGAACACCTTCTAACTAATAACCCTTCTTCCAAACACATTTTTTGGGTCCACCCGAGTCTTACCAATTTCATCTGTTATTGGATCTAACTGCCCGGACTTATTCTGTTAACAACAACGAATGAGCTGTATGCCTATGTCCATAATTCTTCTTACATGGACTTGGGTACCAATATTTAGTGTTCAGGTTCCGTTCATCCAATTTTTCTCTCGGGATATAATGGATAAATGGTGTCTATAATGTGCCTTAGGGCATTTTCATGCACTTCATTGGACATCTATGCACGGTTGATTATAAATTTTGATATGCAAAATATGCTTTTTGGGTGAATGTGCGAATCTCATACCCTTGTCCCAGCGTCTAGTGTCTGACACGAGAGTCCCTGTAACATGGTTCCACATAGTGGTTTCTTGTGTCTCTGCTCAGAATATTGGAATTAACAACCTGACTGATGCTTGTGTATGTGCCAGAGTATGTGGGATTGGCTCTTTCCTATGGACTCTCCCTGAATATTTTTCTGTTTTGGACGGTATATATGAGTTGTACTGTGGAGAATCAAATGGTTTCAGTTGAGAGAATAAGGCAGTTCATAAGAATCCCATCAGAAGCTCCTTGGAGGATACCTAACTCTATTCCTTCTTCGAATTGGCCCAACCGTGGTGACATTGACATAAACGACTTGCAGGTCAATACCCAAATCCATAACGATCGTTCTTATGTTTTCCCCCCCTTAGTTTTCTTGTTTGTTCATGATTCATGGACGTAATTTTCTACATATCTTGCTTAAGTTGTTTATCTTTCTCCTTATTGAGAGGGAGTTTATTTGGATGGGATTGAGAGCAGGTGAGATACCGGCCAAACACTCCTCTAGTTCTCAAAGGTGTTACTCTTAACATCCAAGGAGGAGAGAAGATTGGTGTTGTTGGTCGAACTGGGAGTGGGAAGTCAACTCTGATCCAAGTGTTCTTCAGGCTAGTAGAGCCTTCTAGTGGGAAAATTATCATCGACGGGGTTGACATTTGCAAACTCGGCCTGCATGATCTTAGGTCTCGATTTGGGATCATCCCTCAGGAACCGGTGCTTTTTGAAGGAACAGTGAGGAGCAATATTGACCCGGTTGGGTTATATTCAGATGACGAAATATGGAAGGTAAATATTCTGTTCTGACAATATGATCTCATTTTCATTTGTACATTATCTGCATTCGTTAAAGGACTACCGGATTGGATTTGTTTTCAAGAAGCTGACTAACTGTTGTCTGTTTAAATAGGCTCTTGAACGCTGTCAACTGAAAGATGTTGTGGCTGCGAAGCCTGAAAAACTTGATGCTCCAGGTCTGTTCTTTTTCAGTTTTTGAAATCCTCCTTCTGGTGGAACTAGGCTCCGTTTGGATAAAATTCATTTCAGATGAAGATTTTCGAAATCGTTCACTGAAACTATCTCAAAAACTTGGATTTAATACATATATTTCGACATGAAATCTGTGACCTTAGTAATGATGGTTTCGAAAGAGATGGAAAATCGTGAGAAAGGATAAGAAAAACAAAAGAGATGATCACCAAATTTCTTTACTTTTGCTGAGATTTGGTGAGTAATCACGACTATTTTATTTCTCTCCCTTTGTCACGAACCAAAGGGCCTCTAACGGCCTAACAAAATGCCAACAATTGTAGTCATTCGGTTTACTTATATCGTTCTGTTTTTTCGCTTTCCATCAGTGGTTGATAGTGGGGACAATTGGAGTGTAGGACAACGGCAGCTTCTGTGCTTGGGGAGGATCATGCTAAAGCGCAGCAAGATTCTGTTTATGGACGAAGCAACAGCTTCTGTTGATTCCCAAACTGATGCCGTTATTCAGAAAATCATACGCGAGGATTTCTCAGCTTGTACCATTATAAGCATAGCTCACAGAATACCCACAGTTATGGACTGTGATAGAGTGTTGGTTATGGATGCTGGTACGGTTTTCGCTCTATTTTGCTCTCTTGTGATAGAGTGTTAGATACAACCATGTTTGTTGTTGGTGGTTTTAGAATCTGTTTTTGTAGGCCACTTATAAAAAACTTGCTTGGTTTACGGTTTTTGAATTGTTTTTTGTTTTTTGATTATGGCTCCGTTTATTTCGTGCAGGACTGGTGAATGAATTTGATGCCCCATTTCGGTTGTTGGAGAGGCCTTCCTTGTTTGGGGCATTAGTACAGGAGTATGCAAGCCGATTGGAAATATGAGCACAACTGAGAAATTATTCAAGCTTCTGGGAACACTACCGTGGCGGGTATTGGGTTTGCCACACTCTGTGGCTGTGTTGCTGGAATACGTGTACCCGTACCTGTACCTGTGCTTCATAGAGCACAGCCATTACTAAAGGTGCTATGCACTAGTTTTTTTAGCTTCTGGGAAGGCCTAGGTTCTAGTCGAATGCGTAATAGTATCATTAATTTTGAAGTCTAAGTTAGATATTCTGTTTCCTGCACTCCTTTTACGGGTATGAGTTCTCCACTCTCCACTCAAATCTACAAGAAAGAAGATGAAGCAATAGATCAAGTAACGCTCAAACTTATCTCGAGTAACCGGCTTCATTAACATATCATGCACATTCTCATCAGTCTAACTAGCGTTGAACCCGTGCTATGCACATGCGAGATTAATTTGCACGCACAATGCATGTACATGGCACAATAGGTAGTATGTGAACATTAATTATGTTAGTTGCATGAACTTCTATAATGGTGCACTAAAGGAATAATATCATGACCCAAAAATATGAAACAAAACTAAAAATCCATAATAATAAAGAAAATCAGAAGAACCCAATTTGCCAAAAGTGAAAATGAAAATAATCCGTCACAGCTTTCATTGATTTCAACAAAATAAACTCAATGTTTTCATTAGCGACAAAGTGCAATTCTTAGGGTGAAGAAGAAAAAACGATTGAAAGTTTTAAATTAGAAATGTTGCAGGAAGAAGAGAGAGAAAATCTCTTTGCAATTTATGACTCAACTCTTTCTCCAACTGGTGCACAGTATCCCTTGGATGTCAGGAAGTTGGCTTCAACACCATTCTTTGAAACCTTGTTTGTCAAAACAAATATCAATGTAACAATTCCCATCATAAACAAAAGCAAGTAATAAACTCGAAGGGACCAACAAAAATCCATCATCTTTTTGTCTGATCTCGCATTTCAACAAACACTTCAAATCCAAAACGTGTTGTTTACACATGCCATTCTCAAAACTTGTTTTATTGTATAAAATGATACATTGAAGATTTGTAAAGGTTATACACTTACCGAATTTTGAACGGGAACCCGTGCGGTGTTCGAAATGTAATGCGTCCGGTGAATCCCAGAATCTGAATGGTGTATTTGGAAAAACCAATCCTGCGTCTGCAATATTATTTACAGATTACTAAACCCAGAAAATGGAAGAATTTGTTAGAGAAATAAACGGATAGCGTTGAACCCGTGCAATGCTCTGGCCAGATTAACACGTACGCATACTACCTCTGTGCCATATAATGTATAATTTTCCCCACGTTAATCTTGCTCGAGCACCACAGCCTCAATTCTAGTTGAAATAATTTGAGAGGTAAGAAAAAACTTGGGATTTTGAATCTACGTGCACATCAGATTAGGGATATAAATGAAACTTCCAAACGATCACGATTAAAAGAAGGAAAAAGCATAAGCTAAATGCAAAACAGAAAAAGCATAAAGGTAAATACATAAAAGACCAATTACAGGAATACAGAGGGGGAAAAAAAAAACTTCTTTTTTCTGGTAAGTAAAACGACGACAACGTAAATAGTTTTGCTACTACGAATATGTCCCGAATCCTTGCTCGCACAATTGTGAGGCCCAAGGGTGAGGGGTAAAGGGAAAGTAGTGTAATAGAGTAAATAAGAGACAGAAAAAAAAAAAAAAAAAAAAAAGAGTGCATAAGAGAGAGAGAAGAATATGCAGAGACAAACTAACCCAGCACAAAGAAAAGAGCACGAACCACCTCTGTCTCCTCCCAAATCCACCATCTCCTCCATGGAGAGTCTAGGGTTGTAAGATTGAAGCTCCCTCTCCTCCATGGCTGAATGCAATCCATCTTGTCACCATTTCGTTCTCACTGTCGTCGTTGTTCCCTTTTGAAACTAAGGCCTGTACCAAATTGGAAAGTAGCATGTGTGTGTTTTTTCCAGCCAGTTCAGTATGGATGTGGGGAGTTTGTGGTTTTTTGTAAATGGAAACTACAATTTTACCGGTGAAGTGGGTTAAATGTAAAGTCGGGATTTTCGATTTTCAAATGTACGTGGGAGGTTTTGATTGTCAAATGTACGTGGGAGTTTTTGGGATAGAGAGTGAGAGGTGGTTTCGGCAGTTGGGAATGAACGTGGACGTCAAAAGTGGGGTGCAAGTTGCTGTGGAGAGGTTACACGTGGTTTTTGAAAATTTAAAAAAACAAAAAATCTAGAAATTTAGGATTAAGGGTTTGGAGCCTTTTGAGAGTAGCAACTACATTGCTATAGTATATTTAAAGATTTGATGCTCTTGTAGTAGCCAACATTTATTTTTTTCCTAATTGAGTGGTTTAAGTGGAATTAACCCCTTACCCTCGACTGAAGAAAACTACAACAAATCTTCCACGATATTTTTATTTCTTTCACAAACAATCTACTTCTTGTGGTTGTCATTTTTCTTTCACTCCGCGGTAAATTTTTATTGTTTTATTTTTTTGAACCTACTTATTTTTCAGGTATTTATTTTGCTTTTAGCGAATCCGTTTTCAAGTTAATGTTACTATCTTTTTCGAACTTTTCCTCATGTTGATTTGATAATTTACAAAACTTATACTCCCTCCGTCTCAATTTGCTTGTCCTTTTTGGGGAAGTAGGGTTTTAAGGAATTTGAAAACTTTGTATTGTCTTTTCTGTTTTACCCCTAAATCCAGTCAATATTACTGTGGCCAATTTTGTGGGGCTAATTATTTATATGAAACTCAAAATATATGCAATATGGATCTTGTTTGATAGATATCAATTAGTTTTATTATACAAAGTTTTCAAAATCATAAGAACCGTTATAAAATAAAAGATAATGGACAAACCAATTGAGATGAAAAAAGTACTTTTAAAGGGTAAAACTGGAAAGTGACCCTATTTTGATGGATGTTTTTAGAAATGGGACAAATATTTTGGGACATCCAAAAATAAAAAGAAAGACCAGCAATTTGGGACGGAGGGAGTACGTATTGATCAATCATTCCAGAAGTGTCAATGGAATTTCAAGTAATCAACTTGAACAAGATCGGACCACTCTAGAAAGTCAATAAGTTAGAAGACAAGTAGGCTATAAATATCTTAGGAATGGGATTGTTGGGGTATACACTTATGCCTACTTGTACCTAGGTGGTGCCATGGTGATGACCCGTCAATTATGCCTCGAAACGGACATTCCACTAGCGGATCGGGAGCCCCTATGATCATGCCCAAGGGGGTTGCTACTATTAGCGGGAACCACGGAATGATCACTCCATACACAACGAATCAGTCCACACATGGCAACAATCAAATAGGATCAGCTCATCTTATTCTCTTTCCACACTTATCATTTCCTAGTTGATAATTATTCTCTTTCCATACTTATTTCCTAGTTGGTTGTAATCCTTTTCCGATATATATGTGGTTGTATCCAGCATTTGATTTCAATGAGAAACAAAATACATTCATCACAAAACACTTCTTATCATGGTATCAGAGCGCGGTTTGCATTTTTTTCCCTCCACATAAAACACTCCTTATCATGGTATAAAGCGGGTCGGCACGGCTCGACAAGATTAAGTAAGCAGGCCGGCACGGCACGACAAGATTAAAAAATGACACTGCATGACACGACTAAGTAAACGGGCACGACACGACACGACATGAGTCAAACGATTAAGCGGGCCGGCACGGCACCACACGATTAAGTAAGCGGGCTGGCACGGCACGGCACAGCACGTTTAAGTAACCAGGCCGGCACGGCACAACACGATTAAGTAAATGGGCCGGCACGGCACGACACGATTAAGTAAATTGGCCGGCACGGCACGACACGATTAAGTAAGCGGGCCGACACGGCACGAACGATTAAGAACACGGGCACGACATTAGTCAAAAGATTAAGCAGGCCAGCACGACACGACACGATACGATTAAGTAACCGGGCCGGCATGGCACGACACGATTAAGTAAATGGGTCGGCACAGCTACAAAACGGCACGACATGAATAAAGAAAAATGGCACGGCACGTCATGACTAAAAATGGGCACTACACGACTAAAAACGGCATGGCATGACACGATTAAGTAAACGGCCACGGCACGGTACGGAGTAAGGTTGACACGGAAGAAAAGCGGCACGACACGGCACGGGGGG